>JBAIZZ010000199.1:399121-442404 GCA_037355905.1 Heliconius aoede | reverse complement strand
AAAAAAAGTATAATACTAAATATTAAAATTTAAATAATGTAATTTAAAAAAAAATCTAATAACTAGGTCTCCTTGCGTATCAAAGTAAGCGAATTGCCCCATTGTTTGAATGGAAAATGTCCATAACAAGGCGAACGGACGTGTACTCGTGTAGTACTATCCGACTGCATACAATAGCAGTTTAGTGCAGTTCTCAGCTTCTGACGCGCGGCATCGCGACTACTATATATTTATTCCTACAAAATATATTTATATATTTTTAAATCGAAAAATTGTGTAAACAAAGTGACATATCTAAATGTATATCGAGACAGTGCTAAATGTGTATACTTACTTGTCCTATACGTGCTCGATTCATTTACTTAGTCGTGGGATTTGCAAAACGAATTTTTTTTAAATATTTAGTATAATTGCGAGTGTTTTATAATGTTATATATTTATAAAGTGGATTTAAGTGCGCGTAATGAGCCTTGAATATTTCACTAAGGACGTTTTTGTTTAACTACCGAGTTATCTATGTTATTGCGTTATTCTCACGATAGGTTTATAAATCGTTATCGGTCACGACGTACCTAATATATATATATATAAGCATGTATTTAAAATAGGTGCGGTGATAAGTAAATGTCTATTATTAATAATGTTATGAATGACTAGCGACCACATCAGGGCTCCGCCTGCTTATATTTATTGATATAAACTATATTACTGTAAAGTTTTATCTAAATTAGTTCATTATTTTGTATTTGAAAGTGGAACAAATATCCATCGTCTCATATTCTCACGCTTATAATATTAAAATAAGATTATTTACTATGTTCAGTTTAAGCTAGCTTTATGTTAAAAGCAATAACTTTGATGCATGATTGCAATAAATATTCAAATGTCAGTACATTTTCCTGCTTGTTAGATCGATCTCCAGTGCACATATTCAGTGGTAATTATTTAATACTTATTGTGTGCTTGTAAGATTTTATTGGTATCATACACATTTTCTTGAATAGATTTTTCGTATCTCTACAAAATGGAGCTACAGCAAGTTAGACGTAGTACATTGAATTTTTAGCCGTAAAATATACGTTTTCATAATTGGAATACATATAATTGTGGCATACATTTCTTCTTCTTGTATCCCAACTTTCTATAGAGCTGAAAGTAGATGGCACGCTCGAAACGTCAAAATTAAATAACAGAAAATTAGTGTTTAAATTAGTATTTAGTTCGTCACAATTAAATAATAGAATATTAGTACTATCAAGCAAAAAATTTTGCAAATAAATAGAAAATATAAAAATAAAAATGGAATTAATTATAGCCTGAGTCATAGAACATATTTCATTATTAGAATTAATCAGTTTATTGTTTCTATTGCGAACTATTGTCGATATATTGCGCATTGATCTCACGTCGAAACGAATCCATTACGCAACCCATTCAGAGCATTGACAGTTTAAGAATAGCACCATGTTCACAGTCCATGGTGGGTTCGTTTCCATTGTCGATCCGTTGAAGGACGGCGGACGGTGTGGCTGAACTAACGTCAAACACCTGTGTATATAGTTTTTCATTATTGTTGTAATATACGTCACGGTATTATATAGAGTATAATTATTATCGGTTGTTTTAATTTTAGTTGATATAATAATAATATAGCTGTAGGTAAAGGTCGAAATGTTCTTGGAAGAGTTATGTCACTTGATAGGCTTTCCACCTTCACGTTGATCACATAGAATACTAGCGATTACTTTCCATTTCTTGTTTTCATGTTACAAAAAATATGTAGGTAGTCAAATTATTTCTATTCTACACTTATCTATAGGTACAAATACATTCATTATTAAGAATAAATAACGTTGCAAAATATTAAAAAATAAATACAATTATACAAATAAATATGAATTGACGTAAAAATCAAAATACTCAAAGGCTATCGAATATTTGCCAAAATTTACATTTTTGCAAAACCTTAAAAAATCACAGCCTAACAGTGTAAACGAACTTTGTCAATTTAAGAATAGCCCGTTCACCTTGTTGGTTCGTGGGAGCGCCACTTTATGTAAATTCCACATTAACTACCGCATTTCTAATTTGTTTCCATTAATTCGGATTTTAAGTTTGTACCTATATATTTTTTACTGTTATGTTAAAATTATATAGTAAAATAATCTGAAAAAAAAAACGATCTATTATCTATCTATCTATTATCTAAATCTATTACTAATTATACTTGAATAGGTACTAAATATAGTTTTAATTACAACCTAAGTTTTTAGCACACATTTAAATATAAATAACTGAAAAACAACAATATTTATGCAAGTTTTGATGACGAGCAGAACTTGACCCTTGCATTGTAATTTATAAACAACGAACTTGAGCCGACGAAGGCTTAACTTTCAATTTTTTATTTTGTTTGACAGTCTGTAATCGGATATACGAGTAAGTGAAATCTATACGTTTTAATTTTATCAAAATCGCTAGTCAATCAAATGTTACGTGATATAGATAGTTAATAAGTATATTTAGTGTATCGCGTTACAGCTTAGAATATTTTTCGTATGTTATTAATAATTATTATTTATTAATGTTTTCAGTTCTTTGCTCTGGTAGGCAAAAGGGCGGCGTTGAGTTCCCCTAATCAACATACAATGCCTCGAAAATTCGGTGGAAGGAAAATAGCGTTAAGTTAAAAAAAATATATATAATTAGACACATGCTCGTAAATTAATAAAAAGTTTTTAATAATTTTCTAGAAATAAATACACTTAAAATTAATAACCTTCCATAAATATAATATCTAATGGTTAAATAAATTTCCTTTGTGCTAAAAGTATTATTACATGAAAAAATAATTTGCAAAGTGAAACGAAAGAATGCAGTAAAACGGGCTATGATTTACGAAATGGTGAAACTTGATTAAACAACGCACATTAAAAGGTTTTATTTACTGTTAAGCCGTGTGGTCCCGGCTTAGAATAGGATCACCCTGGTACTGTTGGTGTCGTAAGAGGCGACTAAAGTACGTGTGGAAGAGTCACGTCGCCAGTAATGGCAACACGCATGGGCAGACTCGACCGGATTTAATACCACCCCCGGCATCTTAAACCGGCGTGAAGTAGTGGCCCTTGCCACTGCGTTTCGCATTAGGTAATGCCGGGTCCCGGTGCCCTTCATCTCCACCTTAAAGGCTGGCAACGCACCTGTGGCTCCTCTGGTGTTGCATGGGGTCGTGGGTGGCGGTGATCACTTATCATCAGGTGACCCGAACGCTCGTTTGCCTTGTCCTCTCCCATAAAAAAAAAAAAAAAAACTTGGTGTACTCTAGTATAGAAACAAAAGAAATACATATTGTATTTTTTAAATATTTTGTTTACATTAACAAAATATAACATTTCCCCGAATAATTTTAAGGACGAACTTGCCAGAATGTGTTGGAATTTGACTGCCATAACAGTACATAGTCTTGATAGATAAATACGAAAAATAAATTAGTGCTGTAAACTAAACCGTTTTCTTTGGAGTTTTCTTAGAATTCAAATTAGATTATATATATAATATACAACGTTTTTACTTATATAATACAATAAAATATATTCCAATATTTCCTATTCATTAAGTTATTTTCATAATTGTAGTGCTTCAATAAGCACATCTCGCGTGTCAGTGAGTCAGCCGCACGCCGCAACGCGATCCCCACCCCCAAGGTACTACCAAATAAGCGTACATACTTAAATAAATTTTGCTCCCTATAAAATAAATATGGATTTATATAACAAAAATGAAGTATTATGATTTTAAATATTATATAGTTTACATAACTACATGGTAAATTGAAAAATTTCGCTTATATTGTTTGTTTATTATTATTTATTTGTAATTGAAACGATAGGTAATGTATATGTATAGTGTTAGGGTATCGTCGTCAGTGTTACTTATGAGTTCGATTCCACTCGTGGCAATAAAAGCGAGGTGTTGTTTCCACCATTCAATACATAACAGCATACACGGGCGGCAAGCGGAGAATAGCGTGTCTTGACACTTTTTCTTTATATTATTATATGTAAATAATATAAAGAAAATATAAATAATATTAAGTTTCTTTTTTTATATTATATTTTACTGGCAGGAATGGAAAAATATTTATAGGTTTATTTATTATTTTCTGTTACGTAATAATGTAAATGTTTACGAACAAATGATTAAATAATAATTAATTCAGAAATAAACAAAACGAGGCAAGCAGGTCTTATGAGTTTAACGACGGCTTAACGTAACGTAACGTAAAATATGCATACATTTACATCATAATGAAATTATTTTCATAGACATGAACACAGAGGCCTAAAGTCAGTTAAATGTTGTTTATTTATTCCGAAACATATAATATCGATGAAACATTTATGAAATATTTATTTTATGCGGCGTTGAGTTCTGCTTCTCAACACGCAATGTCTCAAATTAGGCAAAAACTCGAGAACGGAGTGTCTTAACATTAAGTTCCCTTTGCCTACCCTGCTGTGTGCGGGATACAGCGTGAAATTGATTCTAATTTAATTATATTTATGATAAACCTTAGGTGCTATATATGCTATTGTTGTGTCCAAATTTTATTTACTGGATCTATATTTTTATCACAATTCGTTCCAGTTAAGTTCATTATTTTCATTCCCCCCACTGGCAAAGCAAGGCATCAAAAAATGTTTCGAATTCGACTGAAAAGTGTATTGACTAGACAAGACTACACAAGACTAGGTAATCTAAGATATCTTTAGGTGCTCGATGCTCGATGTAAATATATAAGAGATTGAGAAATTGTATACTTGTTCCTTTTATTAACAATTTATAACATTTGATTTTTTTTACGTCAAAATTCACTTAATAAAATTTAAAATTTTATTATTGTGTTAATGTGACACAGCTCATATTATTGTAATTATTGGTCAATAGATGATTATCATCTAATAAGTCATCTCTGCGGCTTAGCATAAAATCTATAATTATATGATTGCACTCGGAAACGCATATCAGAATATAGCCGCACTACTGAGTCACTACGTGAATATACGTCAGCATCACATTAATTCAACCGATGTAGAACAAGTAACGTAGAACAAAGGAAAGTCCGACTTTGGTCGCGTCACAATTAGTTTGTTATTACATTCACGTTGGAAACCGCACATGGCAGGGTAAGCAGAAAGAACGTAGGAAATTAGTGTTAAGACACTCTGTCCCCTATTAAGCCACTTCCGTTCTCGACTTTTCGACGAGTTTTTGAGGCATTACGTGTTAAGCGGTGGTGCTCGAGGAAATAAATGTATTTAAGACTTTATTGAGTAGGAATCAATCGGAACAGTTGTCTACAATCTAACAATATATATTGGTTATAAATTTATGTTTAAAATCAAATAGGTGTCATATAAAGATTTTATTCTTGCGAAAAGTTGTTTTCTACAACTGAATTAGATTTTGTACCTCACACTTAATTTGTACTTTTTGAACTTAAATAATCTTTTACTTTAATTTCGTAATTAAAATTATATATTTGAATGTTTTACTCTATTTGTAAAGTTTTTATCATTTATATTTTTAAAATGGAGGTCAATTTTCTATTCTAACAAATAGGTAAATACGATCGGTATGGTACCGACGCGGAAAAACGTAGAAAAACTTAAACAAATAAAACATGATCTGTCGATGTGATATAATTATTTCTACATATTTTATTAGACTCTGAACAAATAGCATTATAATTGCTTTTACAATATGATTTAAGGAAAAATGTTACAATAAACGATGATATTTTTTTACAGTATTAAGTTTCAGTCTACGAATTCTTAAAATGTTTTTTACAAGAAATGTAAATATAAGTTTAAATTAATATTTCACCTCCTCGAGTAGGGATCGAACCCAAAACAGTCGGTTTTACAGTCGCACTTTGTGTCCTTGGGCTTAACTGTTAAATGAAACAGTAAATTATTAAACTCATAAGTATTCTGTTATACCAAATATATTGGTCACTCTACACGTTGATATTGACTCTCGCAGCCGCAGACCCGAAGCGGTCGACGGGGTTGAAGGTTGTTGCAACAATAAGAACAGCTTAATTAATGCACAATCGTTATATGTGCATATATACATCGTTATTACTCTGTAACGAATGACCGGATGTAATCTGCTAGTGTGGATAAAATTCTTTAACTTTGAATTAGGCGAAAATAATAGTAATAGATAAAAATAATAGTTAGTATATTACGTTATGTATAATAATATAATATAGATACGTATAATAGTTAGTTAGAAGAAGAGAATGGTGACTCATAACTTAGATTTCATGTATTTATTAACACGCTGTATCCCGCACCCAGCAGGTTGACAGAGGGAACGTAGACTCAGATAGTTGAACCGAGCGAAGTCGCGTTACTAATCTCTAGTATAGATTAGAAACGCGACTTCGCGAGTTAGGTTATTCTAATCTCAAATATATTTAATAATTATTATCATTAACATAAACATTTCGCACCTAATTTCACATACTACAACGACCTCAACACCCACAAGTCAAGGGCGTAGGCGTCTAGCGCTAAGAAAATGAATAGCACGTATACGATCCATCTCCACACACTTCCTGCACCGTTATTTATGTTTCATGATAACATTTAAGCCGTGACCCAGTTCAATGCACAATAAGTTGACATGCGCCGGCACAGTGCACCGGCGACGGCCGCTACAAGGGCGCGGCCAAAAAAAAAAAATATTGGCCAAAGAATGGTCAATACTTTGAGAAGTTAAGAGTTACTTTCCAGTTTTCGGTTTTTTTCCCATTCGCACAAATGTTAAATATTTATATATTATATTATATCTTTATTTTTCTCCTTTTTAGCTCTTTTTACATTTTAATTAAATTATATAACTTCACCACGATGCCCAATTTATAGGTCATTAAGTTCCTTTGGCCTCACACGTGCTAGTTTCTCGCCAATTTGTCGTCACGTGGTTCGTAGATGGAAAAATTTTCTGTATCGATATCGTTGGCGATATTTCTTATTCCATTATGGGTGAACGTGCTCTGCCTGGATATTATTAAAATTATCTATTTTTAAATATATATAAAATTTAATTTTTACTGCAAATATTTATCCATTTGCAAAATTTTGGTGACATATTATGTTTTTGTAGTAACTACACCAATAATTAGATCTAGATATATTAATATTTGTCTTAAAGTATACGTCATCTTGTATATAAGAGAGAAAAAAAAATTAAGTTATCAGAATCTAGAAAGCTCTTATAGTTTTACAGACCTTTACAGACCTCATATGTACTTACTAAAAATATGTGTCATGGAGAAATAAAATTTGCACATGAGACTGACTATAAGAAAATATTGGCAGCAAGAAAATAAATATTTTTAACTATTTCACTATCACTTTAAACTTGAAACCACACTTATCACAATAAAAAAATATTTCATACGAAAATCTTGCAGTTTCAAGCCCTAGTAAAAGCTTTCTTTATAAAAATATTTATTAATGCAAATAAATAATATGCCTATATTACGCAAATTTCAAATATACATTTAAATAAATAGTCTATTTATTATTAAAAAAATATTTAGCTGTAAACGTAAAAACAGCTTTTCTTCCATAGAAACAAATAACTCGATGAAGTGACGCCTCCACGTCGTGTCGTGCGATCCTACCGGAAGCGCTTGTTGCTCGTGGAATACGTATTGCGGTTTCGTAGCAGGGTTGCTTAAGACATATTAAATGACATATGTAGGAACAACAACTGTTATTTTATATGAATATTGTTGTATTAGATTAATTATATGCGATTTCATCTTCGCGTGGGAGTTTCTGCAATTTTTTTTTATAATAATAATATAAAAAATTATTTCATTAATAATAATCAAATCTAATTCAAACTAAAGTATACGAATGTATTCACTGAGGTTAAAATTCTAGCAAAGCTATAAGTTGCTTAAATTATATAAAATTAAAATACCTATATATATATAATATATATTTGAAAAAATCAAGGTCTTCCCGAATTTTATGTAACGATAGACAAGGTCAATAGTTTTCTTAGTAATGAAATAAAACAACATTAAAGATTATAAAATTGAAGATCTTACTGTTTTGTTGCATTGGTACTGTGAGTTTATTTAATTTCTTACAAATATATTATTATTTTTATTAATTAATTATTTTTTACAAATTGATGAATAGAGTGACAGCCCTATGTACAATAGACTGCCAAAAGAAAATGTTAATCCATTCGACTCGCTAATTATACTGCAGCTTAGTTTGCCGTCAGCAAAATATCAGTTAGGTGTTGAAACGTGTAGATAATAAAATATTGTGAAAAAATCCTATAGAAATAAACTTTTGAGTCATTTTATTATGTTAATAAATATAACATTTTATAGCCACATTAATTCTACATTGACAAACCTGTCTCGAGAACGAGTGTCTACTATTAATCTTGTGAATTTATATGTGATGTATAAAATTAATAAACGTATAGTGATACTTTGAAGAATTTTATAGTGAGTGAATAGAAAAGAATAAACTTGTTTCTCAATTTTATGTATTTTAATGGTGACAGTTTTTACGTTAAGTGAACATGGCGCCATCAAGCGGCGGCCGCGGGTACTTTTACAGTACAAATCTTATACATCGGAGCATGAGAACTTAGCTTTTGATACATTTAGCTACTCGGTAAGAGATGGCGCTAGTTATTAGTATTTAAAATTACGTATTTTATTAGTAATTACATAAATACAACAAATTACTTATGTATGTACGTATATATATATATATATATATATATATATATAATATATAAAATTTTAAGATTATTTTATTATTAACGTCTCTTTTCTTGTTTCAATAGGCTGAGCCGGGGGAGACCATAGCCACAACCAAAGAAGGTGAGTTAGTGCCGGAGTTTTAGAACTGCCAATGATTGAAGTTCGAGTAAGACATAAACATAGAGTGAAGAGAAAGGAATTCAACGTAGCTTTTTTTGTTAAATAATATTATATCGCACAAAGCAGACTAGGCAAGAGATATTTAGTGTTAAGACACTCCGTTCTCTATTATCCGCCGAATTTTGGAGGCATTGCGTGTTGAGTGGAGGACTTCAATGCTGCGCTTTAATTTAAATAGAAGTATATTTAATAAAAAAACGTATTACAATTTACAGAGGAATGGGTAACTCGTAAAACGAGTGAAGTGACAACAACACGTCAGATAGCTACCCGCGTGAAACGCGAGCTGGTGCTGGAGGACGGCCGCATCCTCAGCGACTCCGGGCCAAAGATATCTACCTCAGTCAATGAAGACACGCATACAACTAATTTTCAACAAACTGAGGTATGCTTTTCTCTTGTTTTTCTATACTACGTTAGACAGTTTATTTTAGGCTCTCCCTAATAGCTTACCAAGGAATAAATTATTTTAATTTTCATTTAAAGGAAAATATGGATATATAGATTAAGAAAAGTTAAATCTAATACCTAATATTGCTATAAATATTATATTTTAATTTAGTTACTATTTTTATTGTTAGACTGAAATATAAAAAATAAATCATGTTATGGCTTATTACTTTTTTTACACTTGTATAGCATAGAGTACCAGAAAGCCAAAATGGTGAAGATAATGCTGAGCTGACAGGAGAGGATGGTGTTGAGACACCAGTTGAAGGTATTTCATTTTAAATTGTTAGCTTAAATACTGACTGTAGTAAGTATTTCTTATATAAAGTTAGCGTATTTCATATGAATTCTGAAACTTTTAAATACTAAATCAAATGTTCAAACCCAATTTTTTGTATTTATTTTTTCATTCATTTCGTAGTATCAAACATTTTCACACTAAATGAGTAAGCAAAATTTTTAGAGAAAGTGCAGGTTAACGGACGAAGTGTTCTTAGGTTTTGTCATTTCACTATTCAATGTTAGAGGACAAGTCGTATTGCATCATCATGACACATTTTAATAAAATGTTATTCATTTTTTCGCTTCACGCTGTACTTATGCAGACAGTGGGGTAGGCAGAAGGAACCGAGTATTAAGACACTCCGTTCCATATTTTCCACTGAATTCTGGTAGCATTGCGTATTAAGGGGAGGATCACAACGCCGCGGCTTGTCTCGACGGCAAAGCGAAAAAATGAAAATATTTAAAATATTATTCCCTCGACTGGAAATCGAAAGTTGGGAACCCACAATTTGTCGCGTTTGGGCCTCACACATTTTACTCATATGAATTTTTCAAAGCCTCTACCAGTTATTTTATCTAATTCATTATTAGATAAAAATATTGTATTATATTTATACTAAATATCATTACTTGCAGCACTGGAAAACGCACCTGACAGTACTTTAGCACCAGCCGGTGCCAAAGTACTTGTCTCGTCGTGCGTGGTCGCGAACCCTGACGGCAAGGTGCGCGAGAGCCGCGACCGCCGCGTCCTCACCAGAAACATCACGGACCGCGTCCGCGAAACGGAGGAGAGAATACATCGAGGCGACACCACACATGAGGTTAGTGCTTTATTATTTTTAATCATAGAAAAACGGCAACGGATTGGCAACGTGGAAGTTCTTATACGCTTGTTACAAGAGAGTTTCGCTATTTATTATTTTTTTTAAACATTTTTAGAGTTTCATTCCGAACTCAAAAAAAAAAATGGTTCTTAGAAACAAAAACGTAACGGGATTTTTTATACGTCTCTATATAAGTATTTAGTGTTTCCTTAGTATGGAATAACACCTTAAAAATGTATCTTAATTTAATTCAATCTTAATGGAAAAAATATTAACATAAACGATAAAATTCTTTTAAATAAAATCGAATGTGCATATTCAGGTTCGCTGAACGCTGTGTGCAAACAGTTTAACATGTAATACATCTTATCTCTTAAACGACATATTGATAGGCCGTCAAGAATCGATTCTATTCAGAGCACGCTATCTTGTACCTTCTAATGGAGCCCTGGGAAACACTCTGATGTAAACTATCCTGGATTCCTGTGCTATTAAAATTTATTGTATATAATTGATACTATGGGGTAAATAAAAGTAAATTATTTTCTATTCTTTGTACAATATTTATGTTTGAGAAGTAGAAGGAAAGCTTGTTTTATACTTGTTAACATTTATATTTAGAGGTCTTAGCGTGTTGAAAAAATTATTATTATTTCATTGTAAGATTTTATAAAATATATTCATTATTTTATTGCAAAATTTCAATTAGATACTAATTATTCACTGTACAAGCAATTTTTTTTACATTTTATTAAGAAAATTAAAGTTGAGTAGATACGAGTATTATGAGAGTAAGAAGAGAGAGAACGTCAGTAAGAAAAGAATTTCAACGTTTTATACTATTTGTATATAACATTATGTTTTTGCAATTTGCGGGAGCACAACGAGTGACTGTAAACGCAACAGGTTGTGGGTTCCATTCCCACTCGAAGAAATAAAAAAATTAATGTTTTCATTTCTTCGCTCCCGTTTTGGGGCAAAGTGCGGCGTTCAGTTTCTCCATTCAACACGTGAGCGTTGCGCCTCCAGAATTCGGTGGAACCTCAACTCAGCTCAACACTAGGTTCCCTCTGCCTATCCTGCGAAATACAGCATGAAGCTGATAATAATGATAATAATATGTATCACTATTCTTTTGTTTCTATCTTGACAAACGCAGGATATAAACGTATCCATAGCCATAATATATATTACAAAATGACACACGAATTTAAAAGCTCAAAATCTGCTCAGTGAAAATCTCCCAAGAACATACGACGAGCATATAAACAGTTCGCGAGTTACAAGCTCTCGTTCACTTGTGGCTTCGTGAGTTCCTTGCTCGTATCGGAGGTCATCTGATGCTTTTTGAAGGCAAACATGTTGGTCTGATAAGGGCGGCCGGGCGGCATACCAGACCAGAAAAGACCGGTACCTGCTACAACAATAATGATGTTATCTTAATTTTACTATACTATAGTGTACATAACTTGCGAATCCTAATTCAGAATTTAGCTTAATTTGGAGATTAAAAAAAGCATGTAAGAAAAGTTTATATTTTATTCGTTTTTATTATATTAAGTTAGTTAAAAATAGGTTTTAAGGTGTTAAATCTGATTAAGCATAAATGTAAATTATATTTTGAAATGATAGCAGCAGTAAATATTGTATCTGTAAGTCGAAATCTTAATGGTGTTTTAAATTAAAGACGGGGCGCCGCACAGTCCCATGTTTTTGCAATAAAAATAATTCATTTTTTCTGTCGGTACCAACTAGTGTTTTCCATTGCAATTATCTTACACGATTGATAACTTTTTTTAATATTTCATTCAATTAAATTCTTTTTTCCGTTGTGAGTAAAAATAACTTTATTTTAAATTTTGTTAAATCATCCCCTTAGGATGTATTTTTGATAGTAAATATTTTTCGTATCAATCCAAAACTTCAATAAAATTGATGCTTGTGCCAAATTCTATATGCTTTTTATTAGCTTACTTAATTATAATGTATCGGTATGAGAAAGATTTTGTACAAGTAAATATTTTGTACAAGTCCTAATTTCTAACACAAGTTCCCAAACTTTTTTTAACTTTAATATCTTTGGGGTTCAGTATTAAAAAAAATAAAAAAAAAAAGACTGTCCATCGAGTTTCATAAGTAGAGCACAAAGTAAAATGGTCCAGCGTTTATTCAGACGAGAGGCCGCATAAATCGATGGTATTTTGAAATTATAATTCGCATGGAGATAGGTCGCCGCGGGCGCTGCGCCCACGTCGCAACTGTTATGGCGAAGCCCTTGCTAACATAGAAACATAAAAATGAATAACAAATTATTATTAGGTATTTATTTTGGCTGTTGAAAATATACGTGTGTAAATTTTTCAATTATGTTTTCATTATGTTTATATTTAAAATATTATAATTGTATGATAATTAAAAAGTGTGGACAGAAAAATTTATATATTTTTTTATCAATTAAGTTACCATCGTTTATTATTTCATGAAGCAAAATTAAATGTTGATATAATATATAAAGCATTAAAAAAAAATTCACACAGATTGTTTGTAATGCCTTTACTTCAACCTTTAAGGTAACAACTCAACGAAGTAAAAGATTTATAAACAGTACAGACCTACTTATTTATATTTTTGAGATTATTTATACATATAATTAAAATTTATATGCTATGGTTTTTTATAAGTGTCCCATAAAGTAAGCAGTGAAAGATCTTAATTATCTTTGTCCACCCAAAGATATTATACTTTATAAAAGAAAACGACAACTTATACCAACTTTTTGTATGATGATGTTTAAAGGTGCCGTTACCCTCAATCATTGTGCCTGCACCGTGGCCATACACAAATTAATTACAACCGTTTAAAACAAAAGTACATGCTGGTGAGGCCAGTCGTGGCGTAGGGGCACAAGTGCGTAACTGTAAACGCGACTGGTTGTAGGTTCGATTTTCACTTGAGGAAATTAAATATTTTATATTTTCATTTCTTCGCTCTGGTGTCGCAAGCTAATACAGAAATCAGGAAGTAAGAAGCTAATTTTAATTTAAGTGCTCGCACAAATAAGCTTAAGGTCTACATAGTATTTGCGAATAAGCTCTGTATGCAATCACTTGCGCAAGTTGCATTTGTGTAAACCGATATTATTGTTTACCGATCACGGCCTGCGGCTTCGCGCGAACTGAGCTTCCTTGCCCGAGACTGCGGTAATATTTGAGATGAAAATGGCTGTAGAATGGAACAGAACATACCGGAATATAAATTTTGACACGTAATTTTGTAGCCATTTCAACGTAAAGGTGTTTTAGAGTCTAAGCATGATTTATGTAGATTTAGATTTAAATATTGAATATTTTAGTTGAAAAAAAGGGAGTTTTTTGTAATATCATTTAGATCTTACTAGGAAATATTTATTTCATAATAAATATTTTCTCAAAAAATACTCGAGGCTTGTTGTGGCGCAGGCGCAGAAAGTGACTGTAAGCACGACGGGTTGTGAGTTCGATTCCCACTCGAGGAAATGAAGTATTTAATATTTTCATTTCCTTCACTCTGGTGCAAAGTCGAGACATAGTGTAGCGTTGAGTTCCGCCATTCAACATGCAATCTCTCAAGAATCTAAAATGTATGTAAATGTGGCAAATCAGAAACTTAACACTAGGTTGTCTCTGTTGTCGATTTAAAATTTTTAAAATAGCAATATAAAATTATTATTTGAAGCTCGACTAACGTAAGAGGAAGCTAAATAACTTATTATATATAACTTATTTGCCTAACCAGACAAAGAAAGGCTGGCCCAAAGAAATGAAAATTTGTTCTGATTGTTCTTTACGCCACTACCAAGGCAAAAGCCCGGCGTTGAGTAACGCCACTCAAAAAGCAATGTTTTCGGCGGAAATTGGCAAACAGAGTGTCCCTACCCTGTCTTGTGCGTTAAATAACATAAAGTTGATTACTCGACGTATATGTGAGTAAAATGATTTGGCCTTAGATACGGTAATTGGTACTTTCAAATGTGTAAATTCAATATGAAGACGAAGTGGGGGGGTTACTTTATGTCGTCGAAAAAGTCAGTTATGCTACTTGTTCGCAATAACGACGTATAAATTCTATATGTAAAATATCTATACACATGTATAGATATTTTATCCCAATATCTAACATTTTGTTGTAAATCTAAAAAAAGCTTTAATTATTATATATATAGATAAATATTTTGTGTAATCTGTGTAAATGTATATAAAGCTATTTTTGATTTAATTTTAGCAAACAAATACCAGAAGTTGTAAACATTAATGTAAATAATAATAAAAATATTATTTTTTATAATATAACCCCATAAATTTATTAAGTGAATAAAATAAATATGGCCAAGGCTACAAGTAGTTATAGTTTAACATGTTAATGCTAATATTAGCCTTGACATGAGGTGAAGCAATAAGCTCTTTTCTAATGTCTAGATGCCATTGTGGTGTATAAAATGATTTTAAGAAAATGAATTATACTATATAATTCAATATAAGAGATAATTTAAACATTTTAAATATGTTTACATTCAATTCTTTTTTCTTATTCTATGTGTTTGACTGCATCAACCCTGTTGTTAGGCGATGATATTGACTCTATTTTGGAAGAACTCTATTGTGACATAGGAATTACGCCAGAATGTACGAGTGTAGGTTCAAATCATCAATCCATCTGAAAGTTAGGAATGTCTATGGTATGGGAAATTGAGCTAATCCAAAAGAATTCCCCGAAACGTACTCGTATATGGTAAAAAAACGTCGGTAGTTCTCAGATTATTTTTTTGACTCGTCTCTCAATTCTCGAAATTCTTCGTCTTACTTGTGCTTTGTACTCTCTGAGAAGCTTTTGAGGTTCTGTACAATGTGACAACACATTGAGGTGTAATGTACTGTCTCACTTTTGAGAGGCGAATTTAATTATTTTAACTTATTATTATTAATATTAAAGATATTCCTAAAAAATAAATTCATTTGAAATAATATTAATATTATGATTACACTGGAAGCACATTGTAGATTATTACATAAAATGACTATTAAAAGTGAAAAATATTTACTATTAACAGAAGGTCTTTAAGGCTTTACTTGAAGCGTTTGTCATTCTAAAGCTCGATTATAGCGCTAGATGAAGAGAGAGCTATTGGACGATAATTTAAGAACTGTAGATATCATCTACAAGGTATGGTCAGTTCAAGTATTCATGTCGGTCGGGCCAGTCTACTTGTGTTGCTATCTTAACACGGTGGGCCAAGGTTCTATTGACAAACTTTCAGGTAAATATTGTCTTTGAAACTAATACATTGATAGATTGTTTGTGAAATGATGCAAAGAATATTATTTAATGTTGTACACAGCAGAAAACAATATAAAACTAGAAATAAAAATTGGCCAAAAAAAGTATTTACAGCCATTATTTTGTTTTATTTAATGAAAGACTATACTATACCAATAAAAATTATTAACATTGTAAAAATATGCTTTTGCCATAATAAAATATTAATGAAAATTATATGTTTTGAATCTATTTATGACATAATTGCAAATTTCTAATAGTCACCCATAATACCGTAAATGACAAGACAATTCTACTAATTTCATGTTGCATTTCTACCACGTTGAAATATATCCAAAAAGACCTCTGTATATGATAATAGGACATTCATTTTCTTGACTCCTAACCTTTTAGATGTCGATTGTATCATTCGTATAATATACGACCGGTTATCGCTTAACACTAGATGAGTAAGCTGCAAGTCCAAAAACGAGTGCAGTAATGGCAACCCATTTTAGAATATACCATAGTTGATGGTCTTTTGCAATACAAAATTGTATTATTTGTCGGTATTCTATTACTGAACGAGATAAGATCCAGAATAAATGTGTTATGGTGAACAATCTTGTATGTGAGATAGATAGATAGATAGATATAGTATAGTAGATATCTATCTAAGTAGAATATGTTTGAGTGTACGTAGTTTAAGATACAAATATTATTTGGGGTCGTACAAAAGTGTAGTTTTAATATTTTTTCCCCGCATATATCAAGTAGGCAAAAAGCTACTATACGTTTTTCGGCTGAATTAGAGATACCTACTGCTTGATGAGAGGCGGAACTCAAGGTCGCTCTTTGTGCGTTACTTTCCTTATTTTATTTAAATTGTTGCCATTTCCACCGTTTGGCAAAGAGGTAAAAATCATTAAATGAATGGAAATGTGTCTTTATAATTGGTTCTTTTCACCGACTCGTTTTAAAGAAAAGAGACAGAATAATACTATTGTTGGGATTATTATTTTACATTAAGCTACCACATCATATTTTACAAAAAATGCTTTAAAAACGGAACTTTTTGCAACACAATTAAACACTGATATACATTCATTATAAATTCCAGGAAATAATAGTTGATTTGAAAGTAAGACTTTAAAAGTACAGGTATAATTTTAAAGAGTTATCGACCTGCCAGCCCGTTTACAGTGTGTGTCGTCAGGTTTGTGAAATAACCGTAACCGGTCCGCGAATTCGCTCGGTGAAATCTTTCTTCTATCACAAATTTATTACTGGCGACGGTCGTTTCTGCATGATTTATTGAGAGAATGGCACACTTGTTACTTATTAGACTGTTAAATTCCTAGCGTTTGTTTAAGTTATTGTTATCGTCACGTACTTGCTACGTATGGTTATATTATATTGTGTGAGTTTTTTTAAATAAATTATTTTTTTTTTTAATAATATTTGACATTATTTTTTAAAATTGTTAAAGTAGCCAACTATTTAAAATTATTCAGGATAAATTCTACTCTATAATAATAATAATAATATTTAATGAGGTGTCTGACGCTTGTACAATAAAATGCTGGAAATATGAAGATATCAAAATAGACTGTCAATTTTAAAAATGCATATATTTGAATCAATGAAGTATTATTAACCTTATAACAGATTATGTATATAATGGCGAATAATATAAATGTGAACGGAGTGTCTTAAGACTCTATAGGTTCTCTCTGCCTACCATGCTGTATGCAGGATACGTCGTGAAGCTGATTTAAATTACACATAAATTGAATTTATTATATAGTGAAGTAGATAGAATCCCAGGCAATAGATAAATGTAATATCTTAAATACTCTTAAAACGTCATCTTTGTATAAGACTATCGACGTTAAAAATTACTTTTTATTTATTTAAATAAAACAAAAAAGTCAGCAAAAATATATAACAAAGAAATAACAGTTGCTCAAAATAAATTTTTTACTCCAAATTTCTCCTTTCTTCGTTAACAATTAAATTTTCGTCTCCGTCCATTGTGTTGATTTACTTAACAGAAGACATTTTGTAATATTACTTTTGATCTGATACAAAGAAAGTTTCTTCGTTCAACAGTTCTCATCGTCATTCACTGGATTCTAAATAAAAAGTATCGCGTGAGTGAGGCAATTTAGTTTGAATTTAAATAGTTGATGAATCTATCGGAGATGTTTATCTCAGAGTAGAAAATTATGGAAATGGTATTGTGAAAATTTAAGTAAGGCAGTTTTATTAGAGAAGAATTGTTAACAATTAAAGATTTTGACTAACTTGTATAGAGAGTCTGTGTTTGGTTTAGAGACTGAACGTAGCATAATGTCGAATTTATCTACCTGCTATTATGTACCAAATAGGTGGAAAATTGGTATGATTAGGAAAACGTCAAATTACTACTCACTTAAGTAAATCGCGGTAGTTGTGGGTTCGGTACCAATTGGAATGAAATATTTATTTTCTTCATTTCTTCATTCTGGTGTAAAACAAAACGCGGAGTTGAGTTCTGCCATTCAATACGCAATGCCTCAAGAACGAGTGGGGAATAGCTTCTCTCTGTCTACCCTCTATGTGCCTGCTGCAACGTGAAGTTAAAAAAAAGCTAAATTTGTGTGCATGTTTCCAAAAAAGAATAATTATCAGTGTGAGATGAAGTTACCCAATAAAATAATTGTTAATAATTAAGCGGCGCTGATTGTTTCTATGTTTAGATAACCACTTTACGTATGTATGTTAATTGGAAAAAGATTGTATGGAGACAGTTATTTTTCATGATGTAATATTTTTACAGTTAGGCCAGAGGCCAGTCGTAGCGCAGGGGCACAAAGTGGGACTGTACAATCGACTGGTTCTGGATTCTATCCCCACTCGAGGACATGAAATATTTAATATTTTCATTTCATCGTTCTGGTGTCAAAGCGCTCTGTTGAGTTCCGTCTCTCAACAGGCGATGCCTCCAGAACTCGACAGAAAGTGGGCAGTGGAGTGTTTTAACACTGAGTTCCCTCTGCCCACCCTACCGCATGCGGGATACAGCGTGTAACTAGAAAAACAATTATAATACTTAATTTAAAATATATACGAGTATAGTGCTTTCATACACGTAATAAGTACATTTCGTGTATCATTATCAGAAAATGAAAATTAGTTACAAAAAACGTAATGGCCTCACACTATATTAGATTATATGAGCAACTGCAAAAACTCAATGGGATTCCATAAAAAAGTTCTGATTGGTTTGCCCTGTAGCCTTAAGAGGTAGTTATTATATAACTATGCCGACTTACATCCGTTTTCTTTTTATTTTCTTGTCGTGTAGTGTGGCGTTCTCGCGGAATTGTCTTTGTGATTTTAACTATGTATAATATTCTTTTCTTTTATAATAAATAAATAGTAATAATTAGAGACAAATGCACCACTTTGAAATATTTTATATAAATAAATAAATAAATTGAGGTGATATAACTGTAAACACGACAGGTTGTGAGTTCTATTCCCACTCAAGGAATTTTTTTTAATGTTTTCGTTTCTTTCGTCTCTGCCCTTTGAGTTCCGCCACATAATACACAATGCCTTCAGAATGCGGTGGAAAGTGGACTGCGGAGTGTCTTAACACTAGCTAAAAATTCAGTAAATTTTACTTACTAACCGAGTATTACCATGACAAAACAAATATCGATCTAAATCAAACTGTGTAAAAGTATCTTAATATTACAAGATAATAACGAACACATATATGATAACTTAAAATTTTATAAATATATAGATATTCCGTGATTCCTAATATGAGTTAATGATGCAAAGATTTTCGTTGTAAACAGGTTATTTGTTTCTTAAGGCAATTTTTTAACAACATTCCGATGTGATTACACATTTATCCATTTAGCCTTCGGCAGTGGCTTTTCTTGCGCTAAATTTGGGTTTTGAGAATATTTCAACAGATTTTGCCGTGTAGAGGTGGTATATTCTTAAATTTTCTGATTTGTCTTTTCTTCAGTGAATTTTTATCATTATTCACAAGGGATTACTTATCACATTTCACAAGTGATTTTTTTAGCATTATTCAAATAATAAGAGAAATATGCGGGCTACAGCGTGAAGTTAAGAAAAGAAAAATCGTGTACCTAATAAAAGCTAGTGAATATCTTTTACTAAAATCTAATCGCGACTGCATATAAATTCTTATATTGTGATTAATTTAAATTTAGTCATTATATTAAATAATAAAAAGAAATCCTGATCAGCCAACTGTCTTCTTAATTTACTTTTAATATCAAATAGCTATATTTAACTCAAACGTTTCTTCGGTCCGTGCTTACATGTAATTTAATAAACAAGTAGTTATGGGTAAGTAGACGATATGACAAAGGCGACCTCGATGCGTGGAAACTGTCACGGCGCTTTCCTCTGATGTGGAGTGCCTTTCTTATTATTTGAGTGCAGTCGACACACTGACATGTGAATAAAAATTATTGAGAAACAGATACCTTTGAAAAATTAGTCTAATTTTCTGCTATGTCTTGAAAAGTACCAAAAAAGTAAATATTTTTAAATCTTTTTAGATCAGTTCAGTCGTAGCGCAAGTGCATACAGTGTGACTGTAAATGCGACTGGTTAAAGTGGGTTCGATCCCCTCATTTATTTCCTCACTGTGGAGTCGAGGCAAAAGCGCGGCGTTGAGTATCATCGCTCAACAAGCAATGTCTCCAGAATTTAGTGGAAAGTGGGAAACGGAGTGTCTTAATACTAGGTTGCAGCGTGAAGCTGATTTAATTTAGTTTTTGAATTTTTTTTCAATCAATTTTTTTTAATTAATATAAATGATACATATTTTTTAATTAAATGTTCTGGACACATGCATTCTATGTTGCATTAAAATATATAAGTAACGAAGATATTTAGCTTAAAAGTATAGACTTTATTTAATAACTTACTTGAATTTGAAACATTAATAAAAATTGCAATAGCATAACTAAAAAATATGCGAACCGCTAGCAGAACTCATTGTTAGATAAAGTTTGTAACTGTAGGATACACGAAATAAAGGTATTTGACCTTCAGTTTCCCATTTCTCACTCTATTTATAAAATAATTAGTAAGAAAATGTTCACCTATAATGACTTATCCCGTTACTCGCACGTACGGCGGTGACGTTTTACATCACTTCCCTAAAATTTCTCAAAGGTTGATGACATATACGATTAGATAAAAACTTATTTATCTCGTGAATAAAAATTTTACTCGCATGCATTATACTTAACTTGGCTATTTTTAGAAGGTAGTCGTTTCTTTCGTTATTTTACATATAGTTATTAAACAATTGAAATTTAAATATATATTATAATTGTCTTTGTTTATATAACGTTATATAATCAAATTATATACAATAGGATTTTCACTAAACACATAATATGCAAATAGTGTTTGTAATACGGTTATGTAGTTAGATTGTGAAATTTGTGATTGAAGGTTCAAATCTGAGTTGTAATAAATTTGTAAAATAGATAATATCTTATTAATGCAATTGGGTGCAGTAGAACCGTGCCCGCTTGTGAATTTGACAGTTTTGGGTTCGATTTCTACTCGAAGAGCCTTTACTATAAATAACTATACACTAATAACTACATGAAAATGAGGGAACTAATTAAATTACCCTCTTTTTAAGTATAATTGTAGTTCTATGTAGATTATATTTCCTTATTAGTTAGTGAAAAATGTAACACCTCACGCATTTGCAATAGGCTTCCGCCTCTATTTCCTTCTAGAGCCGTGGGATCAATGTTTACAATACGCAAGCCAAATGTTTTTTTTATTACAATGTGGTAAAACTTGCATGGATAATAAAAAAATATAATAAAACAGAAATATATAATCGACAACCCTGTAAAGTAAATTTTAATTGTTTCTTAGGGATTTTTTTTCATCTTCGTGCTGTATCACATAGCACTCCAAATGGGAACTCAACGCCGCGCTGGGTCTCAACACTAGAGATTTAAATATTAATAAATACTAATTCATTCCTCTGAGTGGAGAACGAACCCATCTCCATCGCGTTACTCTCACACGCTAGAGCTCCTGCGCTACAAAGGCCTATATGCATGGACCATAGTAAAATAAAATAAAAATAGTTATAATTGATAAAATAAATATATCAACTTGATAAAATCAGTTTTAATTGTTTTTCACTGACTTCATACAAATTAATTTTGACGTTTCGTAGGAAAAAAAATTAAATTGTGGCTTCTTTCTAGTCAACTATTCTACGCTTGGCATTTGGTAACAAGCCTAATCTAAGAAAATCTTGTAATTTACTCGTTTACAATATCAAGATAAAAGCACAATGCGTGCGTTTCTTAGTAAACTCTTTATAAAAAATAATCACCAGCCTTAATTATAAAACTGTTGTTTATAAATAAAAAAAAAAGTTAAATACTGGAAAAAAGGCAGCGTAGAAACCTGCCAATGGTCTGTCGAGATAATGGTTATATTTAGAAAAGCACTTTATTTAATTCACCGCCGGGCTTGAGTTCCGATAAAATGTTCGAGTGCGCTTGCGCATCTTTTATTATGAGCCATTCACTTTCCTCTATGATTATATCAATCGTGCTTCGGTTCTATAGAGTGATCAATAAAAAGTAAATCATCTAAATTTACGTTTTTCTTTTTATTTGTTAGATATATTTTTTTAAATATAAGAAGTTATTACTTCTCTCTCGAAGTTTCACGCTGTATTACGCATATGGCGGGATAGGTAAAGGGGACCTGAGAACCTAGTGTTATGATACTCCACTTCCCACTTTTCGTCGAATTCAGGAGGCATTGCGTGTTGAGTGGGAAAACTCTACGCCACGCTTAGCATCGTTACTACAACGAGGAAATTAAATTAATAAATATTTCGTTTCCTCGAGTGGGAACCGTACCCACTACTTGTCTCGTTGACAGCCGCACGCTTGTGCCACTGTGCTACAATTGGCCTCATACATTAACATCAAGTTATTGCTCAACATCAAATACGGATTTACTAGGTGATGCGAAAATTTAACATTATAATACTGTAATGCTAAATTTTTGCATCACCTAGTAACTGTTGTGTTTACATACGATAGACGTAGAGATTTGACTCAAAAGCTGTACATTAAATTTAGACAGAAATTTAAAAATGAAAGCTCATTTCAAAATATATTAAAATAATTATAAATAAATAGTTAATGTTGTCATGTCATCAAAATTCTTCTAAATTGTATATTTTTTTATATAAATTTAATTCCGTTATCACTCTAGTTCACAGAAGATAGTACAGTCGCATTTCCAGTTATCGTCGAGACGTTACACTGAGCGCGCGTCTACCTCTCAGCAGAGCTTACTTGAAAGTTAAAAGTTTGATCAAACTTACATATGAATTCTGTGCTTATGTGCTTTATTTGTGGATTTTTGTTTTGTGTCACTTTTAAATATCTATATTTGGTGTTAAGAAATTAGTCGGTGAGTATTCACTCTTTTTTTTTTATTAGATTATGCGACCACATTTTTATATACAGAATACATAAGTATTATATATGCGTAAAGAATGCTACGACAAGTTTATTATGCAGTAGCCATATAAGAATGAAATATCTAAGTTATATTCAAATATGACAACTTAGTTACAATGTACTTTTATTTCAATACATTCTCTTATATATTAAAATTGAATTTAATTCAAAATGCGCTTTATTTTTTAAAAAAATTTAACCGACAAAATCAATTAACACTAAATTTATATATAAAACTATACAAATCATTATAAAATAATGATACTACGGATAATGTTATTAAGTTTGTAATGATAGCTGTTAATGAGCATCGATAAGTTCTCCAGTCTCGAGCGCCACCGCACTCTGGAGTCCAAAAGCAGGTCTGACCGGCTGGAACAGGGAAGCCACCATCTTACAATGAACCACCTAACCTGTTTATACCACAGTCTAGCCAAAAAGCGTTTGCGAAAATTTTATGTTCAAAATATTTGAAGGAATTCAGTATAAGAGGATGTAAGAATTAATTGTTAAAAATAAAACTTATTAATATTATAAGAAATATTATTACAATTACAATGGTTAATTTATAAATACAAATTGCAAAATAAAAAATATGACTATTGTATTTATTTATGAATCGATTTCTTTATATAATTAATGATATTTAAGTAACAATTCCGATATCAGTGTAATTATAGTGATGTAAGCAAATAAATAAATATGTAAGCGAAACTGCGAGGATCTACAAATTCTGGTCACGAATTATACAAATAAAACTGGCTCGGGTGTAGCATTCGCAAAAAATTACAAACGGTTGGACATTTCAATACTATTTTTGGATAAAATGTCACGTGAGTCATTGTTGATGGCTGCTGGAGTATAATCGGTTAGTTATAAGTCAATTAAAGGTCGTTTCAAAGCTTCTATGTTTATCTAAGGTAATAATTATATATTTATTTATATTTGAGTTTATAGTAGAAACAATTTCTTATCATCAAATCAAAGTGGAGAAGGGGAAGTGAGAAAGGAAATGGGAAGTATTAAAATACTCTGTTCCCATAAATACATTAATGGAAACGGAGTGTCTTAACATGAGGTTCCTATGTTCCCTCTGCGTACTCTGCTATATACGAGATAGAGCGCGCTAAGCTTAAGTATACTTATTACTTTTAACCAAATAATAATAATAACAAATAATTATAATTCTTATAGTATTATAAATGTTATCGTTACACTTTAAACAATGATTTCTGAACAAATTTTTTTTCGCGAGAACTACCTACCTTTCGTTATTAGTAAAAAATTGCAAAATCATATTATATTCCTTGATAGAGTGAAATCTATTTAGTTGTCTTGATTTGTTGTCGGTATTTAACGCTTAATTAACGACTTACGTGAAATTAATTTTTACATTTGAAATTTAACTTGTGTTTCGCAGAAATGCTTGTTACTAAATAATTTTTCAATATTTATCTGAAGCGTGTAATAAGAATCCAATTTATATATTTATATTTCGGCTTATATAAAAGTAATTACATTTTAATGCAATATACAACTAAGTTGGGAAATTTATATTGATAATTAATTAAATACTATAAATATAAATTTATATTTTATTTCAAATATGTCAAATAAAATTAAAAAGGAAAAAATATTGATACATTATCCACTTACGAAATAAATAAATATTTTTGATATAATTTTATAGATACTTATATTAAGTATAAAACAAAACAGAATTTAATTTGCTAGTGTATATCACTTCCTTAAATACCTTCGCCTTATTGGGAAAATCTTTATTTTTTAACAAATAAGCATGCTATACATGTTGTGTTGTCCTTATTTGTTTACTCGTGTATTGAAATGTAGAATGAAAATTTATTTTAGAAATTATTAAAATATTTATTTTAACTTATCACTTTTTATATTAATAATCAATACTTGTAGCCAGCCTATAACGTCGTTTGCGTAGATTACAAAACGGAAAATCTTTCCGGAATTTCAGGAAACACTCTTATAGTGTTTTACTACACTCCTCAAGGAATCTAATATGCCAATTTTCGGCTGTACCTTATTTGGAGGTCATACAGCAACAGAAAAAAAGAATATATACTTTGACTATGTATTGGTATTTAATTCAATTTTAAATATCTTATTATTAATTCTATTTGCAATCACTCTATACATAAACACTTTTACTTATTATGCGTGAAGTACACTGTTCCAGTTCAAAGTATCTGTGACACGGGATTGCATAAATGAAGTCCGTAATAAAACAACTAGTGCCTAACCGAGCACCCGACCGACACGAGCATTTATCAGTTGCGTGTTCGACCGGCGGCATGACAACTGTTGAAGCGAAAACTGACTTCGAATATAGAATGTACAACTATAACAGAATTGCCATATTAATTAATTAATTATTTAATTAACTTATTACTTTATTACACATTATATATCATCACATTATATAGTTGTAGATAAGTAATCTAACACACTATATTATATACTATATCATCCTACAGACACGTCAGTACTTTTTAAATTTTCCCATAATTATCAGCTTTAATAACATTTTATACTTGTTTGTTTCTTAAACTAGGCTTATAGCTAGAGATATTTATCTAAATATTATTTTTTTCAAAATATTGTCTTCATGCCACTTCTATAATTCGTAACACGCAGTGAGCACGCAAGCTCACCTTTCACCCAGCCTTGTCTAAACTCTTGTCAAATAGAAAATACAACGTATTATTGACCGATGATGTAGCGTGACTTACGTTACGCAAGAACAAAAATTATCATTGTCAGTTTTTAACACTTCACTTCACTTCATTTAAATTTAACTTATTTTATGAAGCTTTATGAATGAAGTTTTTTCGAAATTCACTAATTTCTTATTCAAATTTTAGTTACCCACACGTAACAGAGTGGGTACCTTATGATTCCTGGATATTGCCAAATATTCTAAAAATAAAAAGAAGAATAAAAAAATTAAATCTCACTACAGTATAATACTATTAGTGAAATACATAAATATGTATTATAAGCATGTAAAACTGCATTGGCATGTCTCAATTTAAAATAATAATGACTATTTTACTTATTTAGATTACTATAATATCAAAAAATTATAATTATTATATCAACGATATAAGTTAAATATATAATTAAAGTAATTATTATAATTATATAGGCTTTATATAGTTGTATTTACATATATCCAGTGTGAAATGAACGTTGATGCATTAATTTGCTTGGCCTTGAATGACCGTGGTCAACGACCAGAGAAAGGCGGCCCGCCTAATCGCTGTTATGTAAAGCTTTAGATTACTTTATAATAAATTCTTTCATACTTTGTTATGGTAACATTATATAGAAATTTCTAACGCAACATACGAGAACCTACATGTTTGGGCCTTACTGTCGGTTGCGTATTAAAATTTGAAATAAATGCAATTTATTATAAATTAGCATTCACAATTATGTTTATATTATATGCTTATATTTCTTAAAGTATTTAAATAACACGATACGCTTGTGTATTTGCAATCGATCCATAAATTTTACTATTGATACAATTTTTTAAGTAATAAATTTACCAATAAAATATTCTCTCCATTTTTTCCAATCAAACAATATTACGATTTTTTCAGCTTCACGCTATATCTCGCACACAGCAGGGTAGGCAGAGGAAACCTCGGTGTTAAGACACTTCGTTCCCCACTTTCTGCCGAATTCTGGAGGCATTGCGTGTTGAGTGGCAGAACTCAACGCGTTTTGCCTCGACACCAGAACGAAGAAAATGGAAATATAAACATAAATAAATTTCGCTTCCTCGAGTAGGAATCGAACCCATAACCGTCGCGCTACACTCATAACGAATATTATTAAATAGTATTGACACATCATATATATCAGTATTCCACATGAAATATATGATACCATGAATGCCATGCACAAGATCTGTATCAGTTAGGGCGGTGCTCTACAAGTATGTATAATTTTTCGAGTAATTGCACAGCTTAGTTACGAGTGACAGTGGACTAGATTGTATCAGTGCAGGTATCCTCCTCCACCACCACCTGCACTTCCACCTCCAGCTCCAGCCTACTGATGACGATGCAACTGGCGCGTGATTGCGTCTCACGTATCGTGAACTAAAGATCGCAGATAGCAAAAACTATAAATAATGCCTTTTTTATTGGAGAATGTTTGTTGTTTATGTTTTATTTTTTTTATGGGATTTTACTCTTTCACTCTTTAATGATTCTATGAGGATAATGCAAAAGTGCAATGTCGATGATTTCAAATCCGGCAACTTCATATAAATGTTAATTTATAAGCCAATTTCATGTGAGGCCAGTTGAGTCGCATAAGAACAAGCGTGTAAACCCGACAAGTTATGGGTTCGATTCCTACTCGATTAAATGAAATATTTAATATTTTGGTTTCTTCGCTCTGGTATCCTGACAAAGTGCCGCATCGAGTCCAGTCACTGAGCATGCAAAGTAGGGTGCGAAGTGTTAAGACAGTCCACTACTCACTCTGCCTACCTTCCTTCTTCGATGAACAGCGTGAAAAATAAAAAAAAAACTTTAATGAGAAGGGTTGCAGAGCTGTTTGTTATATACAAAACTTGCAATATGAAAAAAGTTTCCATTTTCATACAGTGCGGGATACAGTTTCACGCTGTATCCCGCACACAGCAAGCAATTAGTTTTAAAGTAAGTAGTTTTCACCCGGCCCACACCTGTTTAAGTGGTTATTTCTGCGAGAGTATGACGCTACACGCGGCATATCTAGTATTGGGTGTGAAAGTGTTTGTCTCCGGCGTAGGTGTCGAGGGCGTGCTCGGTGCTGTTAGATTTGTTATCATATATCTTATTATGCAATCAGTGCAACAAACAGTTTGACGTTACTCCTAATGTAATTCAATGTTGGCAACGGTAATACGTTATTCAAAACCGGTTCTGATATAAAATAATAGTTAAATTAATAAACATCAATGTTTTAGTAGAATGTGCGTAGGTTGCGCGTCGAATCTTGTACTGGATGAATATTTTAATAGCTAAATATGAATTTTTATCTTTCTATTGGATCTATTCGATGCATAATTGATAAATGTTTAACTTTGAATAAGAATTACGGGTTCAACATATTCTAAAGATGTTTTTGGATATATCTATCTATATAAAAGACTAAGAAGAATAATAATTTTATCCTCCTTCGTCTAATAATTAATTTAATATTTGCGGAGTCGGTCTCGTCCACCGATTTCGTGATTAGTAGGTCAATGGAAGCGCGATTTACTGAAGTTGACAAATTAAGTTTACAATTTATTATAGTATATAGTATAGTAGTATATAAGTTGTTCATATTTTTATATATGAAATACCTATTTATTATTATTTTTTCTCTCACTTCTTGCCAATTTCATAATTGTAAGTTCACGGATTAGGGAAATCCGATGCGTAAGCGCTTGTTTTTGTTGTCTTTTGCTGCGTCGGCTTAAGAAGATAACTATTTTTCTCTAAGGGACCGTAGATTTGGATATTAGATATTAATTACAGTTTGATACCTGCATATGATCTCGTCAGACCGACAGATAAATACCTCATATCTGGATATTTAATTTTTGCTAAAAATAAGTATAACCTTGCAAAATTGGGACGTCTGGAATGTTGGTAGATTCATTCTAAGCGTAAAAAACCGTTATATTCGTAATATTCTTTAAATCGTGAAAATTTAACTGATATCTGATATTATTTACTGGATAACTTTAACACCATTAGGCTTTCTAAACGTGCCACGATATTGAAAATATATAAATTATTCCCTGGCTTTGTTTAAGTTAATCAAAACTATCTATAAGTTATGCTTAACCAAGATTAAAAAAATATATACGGTAAATATAAAAAAAGTGTGGTCTAAAATAAGTTATTAAAAACTCATTTGTCATGTTCATAAGCTCTATACAATAATAAATTAAAAGAACGATTAAACTGGGACAGTCATTATATAACGGCCTAAATTTTCTAATAGAAAGACCCGTTGTTTCTTGTTTCTAATGTTTCGATCTGTTAATTGAAATGTGAATAAACTGAAGATTGCTAGTGAAAGTGCATTGCATAAGCGATTGTAACTTGTTTATCATATGCATTGATCATTTAGATTATAGTAATTATTGGATATTTGATCGATTTATTAAATATTCATGTACATTTGATAGTAACCATAGTAACTTTCTATAGAAGGACGTAATATAATATAACTATTACAGCTTCAGTTTCTTTTTATTGCTGTATCCGGATAACAGCAGGGTAGGCAGAGGGAACCTAGATCTAAGACACTCCGTTTCTTACTAGGCACCGAATTTTTCGAGGCATTTAACTATACATAACACAAATACAATATTAATATTTGAAATTATACTTTATAAAATACTGAAAAAATATAATGTTAGTTTACTATTATTATTACTATATTACTATTTTTTCTGACCTTTTGTTTCTTTTGTCTGTAACCTGTTTCGTTGGATTGTAATTAATTTACAGCGTCGTATAAATATCAGATCGGATCTCGACGTTATCATCGTTTAATTATATATTTTTTAAATTGTAAAAGGTAATGTTAATTATTATAGGAAGCAATTTTGATTTTGAAAGACGTCTACATATCCTTATAATTTATTGTCAGAAGTAAATTCATGTTTTCGTTAAATAAAAAGTGAAGAATAATAAGATATTTAACATTTTATTACTAGAAACTTCACATACTATGCAGTCATTCTGGAACGTTTAAATATTTACCATTTCAGCTATGCTTTCCGACAAAAAGCTCTACAAGGCTGACATAACTGACAATTAAGTAATATAACGGTAGTATAGCATGAATTATGCTTTTATGTTCATTTTCAAATTATATTCTGTAATGTTCTATGAGTTTCAAAAAAAATCTTATAATTTATCAATACAGACTATCCGCTATACTTGTAGATATCAATTAATGTTTAATTTACATTAATTCAGTACTAATGATGGTTGTATTTATGTCGATCTTATGCCGCTAAAAGATTGTTATGTTATGCTTATGATATGATAAAATAGAAAGAAAGCCACATCTCTAGTTTTTTCGTTGCCTATATAACTTCTATATAACTACTAATATGTGATAGAAGCAGCTATTAAATAAAATGTCTTACAGTGACCGCTGTCTGAGCAATGAGAGTACAAGAATTTGACTGCTGTTAAAGTTAAAATGCTGCTTTATACATTTATAATATCGTCACGCTGTATCCGGCACAAAGCAGAGAAAACAGAAGGAACCTAGGAACCCAGTGTTAAGACACGCCGTCCACTAAGATATTTTCGTTCCCCACTTCTCGTATATCTATCTACCATAAGTACCTATTTTATATTTCGGTAGGGACCTCTAAATTCTTAAAATATAAGCATGGGAATTTGAAATAGTTACGTTTACACGTCACATTTCAACACAACAACAATAAAATAGGCTCCCGCAAGTGGTACCAGCCCTACCCGTTTAACTCGACCACTGTTCCTAGTGGACTGCGGCTGTAAACGGCCTCTCAGAGCGGCCTTGTGATTATCTGCAATCTGCGCTATTTACACGTAAACGTTTTACCTTTATTGAGGCTTTGAAGTCATAATTTCAAGTTATTTTGATGAAAATGCAACAATATCTTGATAATATTGAGAACTGTTTTACTGAAACAAGTTTCAAATAGCTTTTGACCTTGATTTCTCTAATATTTTTGACACGTGAACACGTAAACGTGACAGGGTGTCGGTTCGATTTTCACTCGGGGTAATGAGTTAAAGCACGGCGTTAAGCGGCGGAACAAGTACTGTAACGGAAATACCTCAATGGGAACGCTAAACGTCTGAACGATAAGTTCCCAGGTTGTTTCTATCTTAAAAAATCTAAAAAAAAAAATAATGTTATTAAGTCACCTGTGTTTGACATGAAATTTACAATGAAAACTTAGAATAGTACCTTCTCCCACAACAAGTTGAAACATTATTATATGTTAAAGTACGTACATGTTAAATTAAGTTAATATTATTTGACAATCAAATCCATAACCATTCCATTCATGTACTTTTGAGCGTTGACCTTTTCACAATTTAATAAGGAAATAATATCAAAAAACATATAAAATAAATTTATTATATTTTTGAAGCGGATATTGCTTCAGCTCCACGTTTTAATTTCCACGAATACAGGAAATGTACTTATCATTTCTGTATAAATTGAGTTAAAATTTACTCCTAGTCGGTTTACATAGTTTTCACTTCATATGTAGATACTGAGACGTGGTTATTGCAGGGTTGTGGGTTCGAAATCTTAGATTGTATGAATTATCAGGTGAGATATAATATGTATCGTTTGTGTGTTGAAATGAAATTAATTCTATGAAACAAAAAAATAATAATTTTGACCTTTCCCCTCGACATATGATTTATAGCTGTGACGTTAAGAAAACTTGGGGGAACTTTTAATATTAAGCTTATATACTGACGTCATTGATGGTTAATATATTAATTTTCATTATTTTTTTATTCGGACACATGAGCAGCTGTATTGAAATTAAAGATATGAAAGTGTCGTAACAAGTTCGTGATTGAAAGCAATGTCGGTGTTTTTTATATAATTGCGAATCAACACGAATGGATATATGTTTTTAATTATTTTTATTAGAGTATACTACATTTTATTAAAAAAAAATTATAATGATGACCTTCATTTTATATAAATACGTATACACGTTAACAAATACAGAGTGTGACTGTAAACTGACTGACATAAAATATTTGATATTTTCATTTCTTCGCCCAAATTCGGCGGAAAGTGGGAGTGTCTTAACACTAGGCTCTCTACTAGTTTACCTCAGTGTAGCTTGCTACATGCGGGATACAGCGTGAAGCTGAAAAAGAAACGTGTGAATGTCAACACGTTAATCATACCCTAGTGGTCAGGAAGCTGCGCGTGGGGCATTCTTCAGAAAATTGCTCTTGATACGTTGCATCAATATATCTCATGTTGACGCGTTATTTACACGCTTCGGTTGCCATGTAATATGATAGGCTGATATGGTACGTAATCTGTAAGCTTAATCTTATAATTAAAATTGAATTATCATAGTAATTTATTTTCATACTTTGTTTTTTTTTTTAAATTTAAATATAATATAAAATATAAATGGGAGTGTCTCAATGGGAACGGAGTATCTTAACACTTGATTTATGGGTTTCCTATGCATACCCTACTTTGTGCAGGACACAGTGTGAAGCTAAAAACAAAAAACTATTTATGCTAAATAAAATAACAACAATATTCATCTTTATAACAAACATTGCCCATATTTTCTTATTTTATATAATAATCCTGATATATGACGTTACACGTATGATGGGTCCACAATAAAGGTGATCAACCTCGAATGCACCATCCACCATTGACATGTGGGAATGCTATGCGAGTACATGGGACGCATATTGATAGTTCTGTTTTTAATACTATTCTGTTTTTAGTTCAGAAAACACGGTATAGTTCATTATAATCATATTATTATAGTAAAAGGAGGCCATCGTGTACAGGAGCGTATGAGGGAAGGTTCGTGGTGTTGTGGGTTTAATCCCCACTCGAGGGATTTTTTTTTATAATAGTAAAATAATTTGCAAAAAATGTTTGTGATAACGTGACGTGAAAATATAATATATTTATAATGTAATGACTACTTGGATGTACAAAAATAGAATCTAAACCAATTATGGTCTTTTGAAATCTCTTTTTTTTATAAGCTGTTTTTGCGAAGTATTAAAAAACTAGTTTGCTACGTGAAATTGCGGTTAATGCGGCATACGTCAAAGATATCGTCAGCTTGAGGCAAAATATAATCATTGATCGATGACTGGCCACACGACAAGTGAACATACGTCAACAACTGAATACACGACAGGTTGTGGGTTCGATTGCCAGTCGATGAAATCAAATATTTAATATAAGTTCCGCCAATCAACACGCATCGAAAAAAGTTGATGGAAAGTGGAGAGTGGAATTTGTTAACACTAAGCTCCCTCTGCCTACCCTGCCTCATGCGGGATACAGCGTGAAGCTGGAAAAAACATTTTCAGTTATAAAAGCAAAACTATTAATATGTAATAAAATTATATTTGCGTAATTCGCATCGGAAGGAAAGTTGAAAATTAAATGGGTTCAACAGTTTCCCTGTGAACCATTTGCTGATAATTGAAGCATGCGATTTGCATACTTTCCATGTCGGAACGAAGCTCTTTATGTTGTCGTTGCACGTTAAGCTTTTTGCTTTGTTTGAGCTACCTGCTGTGGATTTCATTGTTAATAGGTTACTAGTGACTATTTCATATGTTTTTTGTGTTTACACATACATTATATAATATATTTATATAATTTTAAAATAATATATTAATAAACAAGATCTCATTGTAAATAAGATAAAATAAAATATTTTTATAATATTTATCACGTTATGTTCATATATATATATTTCATTCAAAAAATATTCTAATATTGATATACAGTAAATGAACCAAATATGAAACTGGCGCTAAGTTCCGTCACACATCACGCAATGCCTCGAGAGATTCGGCGGAAAGTGGAGAACGGAGTGTCTTGATGTAGTGTAATTCCCTCTGCTCACCCTGCTATATGCGGGATAGAGCTTCACGCTGATGTAAAATTTGTACACTCATTATAAAACGTAACTAATAAACATCAACAATTTAGTTAGAAATAAACAGTTCAACCAGGTTGGTATTTGAACAGAAATCAATGAACAATGGTAACTGGAAGTTGAATAGATATTGCGTATTCAGTTAACTGTACCGAAGGAAGTACAATAATGCTATGGGGTCCCGTTAAACGTATCGTGCGATACTTACAAAACCCGTTATTAAGCGCGGTTTCCCATTATAACGTTTATAATTAAAATTTATATAGGCTCGATTTCATATTCTGAACGCTTACTTGTAATTTTATGCCGCGTTCAGAATTTGTAGAGTGCACGTATCATACCGAATTAGGCTCTACAATTTTGAATGACAATAGCTGCGGATATAAATTGTTAGAATGTCGGCATATATTTTTTGCTAGCGACCCGTTTGCGGCTTCGCCCGCTTCAACTGTATAATAATAAATAATATTATATTATTATTTCTTGTCATACATTTTGCGATTTTGTTTTTTCTGAGATAAGCGTGAACAAACGCACAGAAAAACGGATAAATAATCAAAATTATCACAATTTTTGGTTCTACTGTGTAATTAAAAGCTAATAATAATATTTTTTCTTATATATCTTCCATGTGCTGACACAATTCATTACGACTTTATTACAAGTATAGACATGCGAAAAGTCGACGTCAATCATTTAAAATCTTGGTTCTTTGAACTTTACGGTTCATATACCTTTTTTGGATTATTTTATATTTTGGTTACATCATGGCTTAAGTAAGCTTAAAAAAAATAAGGATAATCTAAGCTGATAACTATATATACATAACAAAATAAATTAAGTATTAATTCTATATCCCGTAAAGAAACTCAAATATTATGTAAGTACATATTTGACATAGGCAATATTCACATTATAATATAACTAACAGCTTATTACCTTTGTTCAGAGAGCTTAAACGATTTTCAGGAGGCACGCTTTCGACTCCCGCTATATTTAATATACGTTTTCTGAAATACTTTTTGACGCATAGTGTGGAATAACGCTTTTTAAATGTCTAACAAAAGTTAAATCAGCATTTGTAGATCAGTGACTCACCTGTTCCTTTTGTATATTTAGAAAGAAAGGAAATTAGAAAAAAACCTATTAAAAAAACTGACCGAATAACTAATAAAGTAAGTTCCTTATCCGCTTTAAACCACTTAGTGGTCACAGCAGGATGTACATAGTTACTGCTAAATTTAGAAGTTAATATTATTTTTACTTAAGATATATTTATTTTGGTAATAAAATCTACACTAATAGTATTATAAGGCTGAATAGTTTGTTTGGCCAACACAGTCATCTCAGAAACTATTGATTTGACTGGTTTCATATTCCACTAATCAAAAAACGCTATAGGCATATATAATTCTAAATATAATTATTACATCACAAAAACGGTTTCAATCCAGCCCACAGTACTAGCGTTCAAACTTTGAGATACTCGTATTTCCATTTGAGAACGCACGCGAAGCCGCAGGTAGAAACTAGTGTTATATTTATATAAGTACGTACTGACGTTTAGATAAATATTAAAATGAAATAAAAAGAGTTCTTTATCGAGAGCTTTCAGTCAGTTATTTGACCAGACTTGGGTTTAATTACTTGTTTCTTTTGGTTCAACGTCATTGAACTTTGATTACTTTTTATTATTATAACTGTCAGTACTATATTTATTAAGTCTCTACTTTACAACTGTAATTATAAATACCGTCGTAGCGCTTTGGGAAGACATCTGGCTTGTATATGAGATTGTTATGGGTTCAAATCTTTCTCAAAGGAAAAAATTATTTTGATCTCTCAGGTCTGTTACGAGTGTGGTGTTGGATTTCGCCTAGAATTTGGGCGGAAATTAAATAATGAATAAATAGCAACTAATTTAACACTAGAATTTTTATATATTTAGGATAAATTTATATAATAATTTGTATTGGTAGATACGTATAGATATTCCTTACAGACTAACTGAAGTAATTCATTAAGTGGATATGGATACTAATAATCCACGTGGAGGTGAAAAACACACATACAGCAGGCAGCAGTTGAAATGAACATTTTACACATATTTCTAGCTATATTTTATTTTTATCTAAGTAAAATAGTGCATAGAAAAATTTCAATATTCTGAAACTGGGTCGAGGTCTCGCACATAGAGTAAACAAAAGTATTTGTTATGCAAAGCTTTCTTTTATATTGTGCTTAGTCTGGCATTTCTTGTCAAAATTTCATGGTTTTCAAGTTAAATACTCGATTTTAAAATCATATTTCAATTCATAATTTTAAATGGACTATAGAGAATATAAGTCGAGGTGCAGGAGCACCATGGTGCGACTGTAAATACGACAAGTGTTGATATTGATTATTTTCATTTTTCTAGCTCTGGTACTGAACAAAGTGTGCTATTGAAATCCCCCAACCCAACGTGCAATGCCTCCAGAATTTGACAGCAAATGTAGAACGGTACCGGAGTGTTTTAACACTCCGCTCCCTCTGCCTACCCTGTTATGTACGAGGTACTGTGTGAACTAAAAGAAAATAAAAATAATATTTAATTTTACCACGTTCACATATACAAAACTATAGTGTACAAAATACTTATTATGTCAAGTTAAGCTTACAAAAAGCATTAGTAGTCGACCAGCAAGTGTGAGACATCGTCCATCGCCCATTCACATCCTGCCAGACGCGACCCAACAAATTACATACACGCTAAGGAATGTATAATTATTTATAAGAAAAAAAATATATATGTAAAATAGTGATTTATGATTTAGTATGTATTACAAAATCGTACCTACCCACTTATACGAGAAATTAAACTTGATATTTTACACGTTGAAGCAAGTATGTTAATTAAAAGTTGATATATAAAGAAAGTTGTGTCGAGATATGAAATTAAACCTATAAATACTATAATTATTATGCCTATTTTTACATTTAATGTAAAAATTTGCATATTAAATACGTATATATAATTTTGCTATGAAAACGTATTATAATATAATTTTTATTTATAAATTAATGTATAAATAAAAATAATGCAGGTATGTGTGTCTTCTACTATATAACTTGCATGATGCGCATGCCAACACACGTTGGTCACAAAAATATTAGGCAGGAAAATAATACAATACGTTTTGTATACAATCGTTAATATTTCATTGTTTTTGTAATGCAATAGATAATTTATTGTATTTAGAGTTTTAAGACTTAAATGTTTAAAACCACCTTTAAAACTGGCAATAAAGAAAATTTACTAAGGGGAGTCTGTCTTGTAATTTGCGTTCATATTTTACAAGCTCTACTTTATGAAGTTATTATGATATTTTATTATGAATATTAGTTGATTATGACAAAACCGGTTGTTTATTTTATTTTTACTTTTTATTTTATATATATATATATATACATAATATGTATGTCGATATAATACTTCCAATGTATCATACATGGATTGTCACTAAAATGTATTTGAGCAGGTTGCCTTCGCAGAATAGTTGGCGGTCCGCCGGGCTTACGTCGCGAGTTGAATACTTAATGCTTCACATTTTGCCAAAGCTGATAAACCAGTTGACGGGCGAACAGTGGAATAGCTTTTGTATTTCATTCTAAACATTTATGTATTTAAATTATATGCGTTTAAATATCTAAAAATGTATATATGACTCCAAAATTTATTTAAATAATAACATAAATATTTTAATATAACGTTTACAACCTACCTACATACCTACGTTACGTAGTATTCTATAATATAATTAATTGTAAAGCAAAAGTGAATTTGTAAAATATTATTATTATATTTAACGATGATTATAAAAATAAATATAGTATTTATGTAATTGCAATTATCGAGCGAAGAAGAACCCATATATTAAATTAATATATATGCAACGGTAAACGGCGTGGACTTGAACCTGCTACCTCGATTTTCATGAGTATTTAGGTTAATATTTTTATTTAAACCGACATTTTAGTGTGGTTCATATTTCAATCAAAATTCGGTCAAACGGTCACGATTGTGTCTGTGTGTGTGGAAAGGTCAAATTGCAATTTGGAGAATAGGCATAGTAAATTGCCTAGACAATAGTTGAACGTAATATTATAAATTGATATATTTGTAATCAGATTTCTGAGTAATTCTTGAATATTTACCTAAATTAAGATTAAGAATTAGATTACATATAATATTTACATAAGTTAAGAAATAAAATTAGCTTCCCGCTGTATCATGCACACAGTAGGCATGGCACGTCAGCAAGCTTTTCCCATTTTTCGCCAAATCCTGGAGGCTTTGCGTGTCGAGTGGCGGAACTCAACGCCGCACAGGTATTCCCACTCAGGGGGATTCCCCCTGAGTGGGAATCGAACTAACATCCATCCTGTCAGTCATTCCCCGTTGCGCGACGGCCTCGTATTATTATCGTATCAAAATATATCCTGTCTATTTCACAATATATTAGATATTACACTTACAATCAGTTAAGCGAAGATTTATAGTCTAATGTTATCAATCGACAAGGCAAGACAAGTGTTTAAGCTATCCATGTAACTCGATTAATACTGACACCTGAGCCATAACTTTCTCGGACATTCCTGACAACTGGCTCACCTTGGTCGATCAAGTAATTTCTACTTGACTTATTGGTCTTGATCCCAGTGTTTTCTTTCCTGTGAAACTTAAGTGGGTTATCAAGTTTGATTTCTCTTCTATTTGTTAAGTGGTAGTGGTAGGCTTGGGAAAGGAGAGATACTCTCTTGCTGGGTGGGTCCTAAACTTGTTATGTGAACATGTCTTGTATATTTATAATATATAGTTAAGTAGAGATTAACAAAAAATATGAATATATATACATTTATATTAAAATTACTTATAATTTTTTAAAATGTGGAGTAAAAATCTTACAATTTGCATGAAAACTAAAACACAACTATGAAATTGGAGAAAAAAATGTATGAAACGCTAAACCGATTGATAAATGTAACAACATCAAACATAACTTTAAAAATATATTAAATATTAAACCTACGATGACATCTACATTTTCAACTGTAGCTCGACGTAGCCAACAATTTGTTGCAATAGATAAAATAATAATAAATAACGAAACATTCACTATAAAAGAGAGAGAGACAAGTACACAGTTCAGTATTTGGTAGGAAATCTTTAAACTAACCAAGAACATAGAGCATTTCTAAACGTGGACGTGTCTAAAGCTATAATAAATTACCTTATCTTGGACGATTCGTTCGTTAATTTGATATTATACCTGGTCCTTTGACATTTAAATTAAATATGTTGAGTTCACTTCCTTCAATTACAAATACGTGGACACGAGTTTAATTGTAATTGTTTTATCGTTTCCTGTTGAAGATTTATTTTATATTAATTACGTTTATATGATAATAGCTTCCGGGGGATCGATCCTATTAGTGTCCTTAAATTACTGTCAATGATTATTAAATAGTTAATGATAGTTTGCATAGACTATAAAAGATAAAAAAAATATTTTTCATATATGGCAACACGCCATCTTTTTTTTTCATTAATTTTTTTTTATTGTTTACTATAGATATGTACAAATTTTCATGATAAATGATTGAATAGTTTATATGTAACAGCGTGACAAGTAGACAAATAAATGAAACATTTATAATTTTAAAGATTTTAAAAATATATACATAAACTTAGACAGAAATTCCTCAAATCAATGTTTACTTTTATTAAAGGTGCAATTCATATGTCAAGGATGAAATATAAATTTATAAGAGCATTTTTATTTTGAAGAAACGAAGCAATACGCGACAAATATTTGCTTTTAAAAGTTAATATTTAATATAAACATCTTTACATTTGTATTTTTTTAGTGGTAGTGAGTGTCAAGATACCTTGTTCTGTCAAGAAACTCCCATTAGCCATTTTTGGCCGAATTTTGGAGGCATTGCTTGTTGAGTGGCGGAACTCAACGCCACGCTTTGCCTTGTTATCAGAGCGAAGGAATGAAGACATTAATTGGGAATCGAGCCCACACCCGGTCGCTGATCAAAATTATTCAATATTTGCTTAAAAATGATTATTTCACAAAATTTGAAACAGTATTTTGAATCCTTTATGATGTTAAGAGAAACCTGTTACATAGCAAGTGTACTTAAGTCCGAAGGCCGGCCGTTGCATGAGGGAGATTGTGCTGTTCTGTTCCAATAAGCAGCTTATTCAATAATAATGTATCAATAAATACTTCACTATCAAATATCCTTTTGAAATATTTGAGACTAGGACACTATTATATAAAAAATATCATAAGTATCTGCTAGAAAAAAATATATGTTTCAAATAAACTTATGACATTTATGGTTTTTATTCCTATTTACGGATGATACTTATATTAGAACTGAACAAGACCATTTCATTAAATATATGTATATTCAAATTATCAAATTATTTATATGTATATTCAAATCTACTGTTATTAAGAAACTGTCTTCCACATTTCGACCAAATTTCGAAAGATTGTGTATTGAGTGACGGAACATAACGATTCTCAGCCTCAAGTAAAAATCAAACCCACAACCGTTGACGTTTACACACAGACATTGTGCCGCTGTGCACATTTAAAGGTAGTCACCGCACCTGCAGCTCCTCTGGTATTACACGGGATGATCCGTACGCTCGTTTTCCTTGTCTTTTTCCAAAAAAAAAAATACACTGATGACCTAAAACGAAATCTTAAGCAATGAATTCTTTAAGCCATAATGAATGTCATCTATCTAATAATAAGTATATAAGTAACGAATTTATGGCTAATTTGTGCTGTCGTCATTTACTTAGGAAAAAGTGAATAAGGTGCGTCAGTCTGTTTGTGTAAGTAAGCATTAAATTCCCAGGGAACTTATCGTGTGTTTCATCGTAAAGCAGATGTCGCTAGAAAGCCTGTGACAGTGTGATCCATTAGATAGTAAAGGAGAGTTTGTATTAATTGCAATTTATCTTGAAAAGTACCTGACCATCGTTGTAAATCTGCAAGCTTGTACGAGGAAATCGGGGAAGCGCAACTAGTTTCAAATGAAAACATGATTGAGGCCATCGCGGCGCAGTGGCACAAGCGTGTAATTGTACACCGATAGTTGTAGGTTCAATTTTCACTCGGGATTATTGAATTATTTGTTACTTCCGCACTTCAATATCTAATGCCTCGATAATTCGGGAACGTAGTAGATGCTCTAGATAAATTAACAATTATCTAGAGTATCTACTATGTTCCAAAAATGAAAAAAGAAATCAAATAAATCTGGTGGGATAAATATTTGAAACAGGTATGTAAAGTTCAGCCACATCACGAAATCATTCAAACAGGTGGCAGGTGGTGAATGGAATCACTAGTTAATTTGCAAGGTCATCGTGTTACAATAGGACGATCAGCATCAGACTCTAAACGCGATGGTTGTGAGTTCGAAACCCACTCCGGGAAATTAATTACTACTTGTTATCACTTTGGCAAGACAAAATGCAGAGAACACTTGTGTCTATCTAAAATTAATAATATTTATTAAATAAACATTTCCAAGTTTTTAATTAAATTTGAATATTTGAAAGCGGAGATCCGCTAAGGTCAGATAAGTTACTACATAAGTAATATATTTATCTAGCGATTACTTACTATATACTAACGAGTATCCATTTGTACACTTGAGGTCAGTCCTGGCGCAGGGGCACAAGCGTGTAGCGTATAATATTTAATTTGTTTTCTTCGCTCTGGTGTCGAGGCAAAACGCCAATGTGCCAAAATCATCCGGAAAGTGGCGAGCGGAGAGTCTCAACACTAGGATCCCTCTGCATACTCCGCTCCTTGCACGATTTAGTGTAAAGCAGAAAATTTGTAAATAACAATAACTCTAATTTCGTAATACTTCGCACACTCGCGCCTATTAATTGTTTTAAAAGTCACGTAGAATTCTAATTATTTTAAAGGTTACACCCGTGACATAGTTGCTAATACTTTCAAAAAATATACCAATCTATTACATACATAATGATAATAAAAAAATTTTGCATTTTTAAATTTCCACCAAATTCTAAAGACATTGCGTATCGAGCGACAGAACTGAACGACGCCTTTTACCTCGTTACCGGCGAGGAAATGAAAATATTAAATATTTAATTTCAATGGAAAACGTATTGTCTTATATGTACGGGATACTGCGTGAAGCTATAAAAATGATTATCACAAAGGACTTTAAATAATAGGAAAAAGGAAATAAAACAAATATGCAAAATGCTGTCGAGCTTCCGATTCCGGAGAAATCTTTTCTAGTTTCTATAGCAGCACAACAAAATATCAAAGAAACGAACTTACGAGTACATATACTATACTTATAATATAATAAATATAAAATTTAATCATTCTCGAGTTACCCGCGTACGCACGCTAATAAACCATCTAAATAATGGACTCCAAGAATAAAGTTGACAGAAGTAATAGAAGCATATCTCGCGCGATTCTTACTCTGGTAGCTTTGTCAAAGCAACTCTTAAGTGGGTTTTCGTGTTCTCTCCCACCGAGATCTTTATTGCCACAGCCGCTGCTTGATGCTGCTCCTATTTTGTAATGAGATGCTGTAAAGTATTTAATTGAATCACGTCACGCTTTGGTTACATCTTCGATACGGTATGGAATTGCTCGCTTTATTAAGTCATGAGACCAGCGGCGTAGGAGCACAAAGTGCGACTGTTAGCGTAACAGATTGTGGATTCGATTCCCATTTGAGGAATTGAAATTATTATTATATATAATTATTATTTTTATATGAAATAAATATAAAAATTAGAGCTTGAATTGAAATTCAAGTCAAGAACGACGCGTTACTTAAAATTTAAGTAATCTCTAATTTCACATTATGTTTTTAACGGGATGTAAACATAATTTAAAATTTTACTGCAAACTATTTGTTTCGCGTTCGCTCATTTCTAAGTAAAACAACTACACTGTTCGAGTAGAGATTGTAAGATATACAATTAACTAAAATTATCCATCTGAGGAATGAAATCTCCAAGATGTAAATTATTATACATAATGTATAATATATAAATGCTATAACAAGGTAAAATTATGACT
>JBAIZZ010000199.1:182371-399111 GCA_037355905.1 Heliconius aoede | reverse complement strand
TACCCTCTGTAAGGACCATTAGTGGACCTTTTCCAATGTTGTAGCTTTCTACGTATTCAGTTCCCACGGATGTGATGTTTTGTAACGAAATAAATATTTTTATAAATGGTCTTCAACCACAACTACATATTTTACTAAAATCGTAAAAACCTTTAACATTACATAATCCGAACATTACATATCTACCAGCTGCACAGACAGCAAGTCATCGTAAAACTAGAATAGCATCACTAATTATATGTTATTATATAGTAATTTGTTTTCAGCTATGACAAGTTAAAGAATATAATAGCACGATTAAAAAATAGATTTATACAGAAAATGAAGCGTTGAATAAACAATTATTTATTATATTAACTTATCTATATTACTATTGTGTTCTAATAACATTATCGTTTTAAAGAAAATATCTATATTTTAAAAATTTTGTAGCAATTTTGTTGAACAAAATACGTTGAGTTAATATTAATTTTCTACTTATGAACCGATTTAAATAAAACAAACATTAAATGTTAAGGGTGCTTGTATAAAATACATTAGTGAAACTGCACTTAAATCCGATTAATCTGAGATTAACGTGAACAAACACACAAAGTTCTATTACATCGATAAATATCCCTAGTAATTTATTTTCTCATATATCTTCCATATACAGACTGTAATTAATGTTTTTAATTATATTATATATAATATGAGTACATTCTTTATATTACTGAATATAGAAGGCAATCATTTTTTAATTTTTATTAAATTTTTATTATTAAACTTGAATTGTCAAAAATCAATGGAAGGTTAGCCTTGAAATATTTTACAATTCGTTTATATATTTACAAACTTGCAATAAGCATAGTTCGACAGAGATAACTAAGAGTATGACATATGATACATTCTAAGAGCCCAGTGGCTCTGACCGCAGCTGCATCAAAAATATTAACGCGAAGTATTATATAGCCTATATAATAAAGCCTTCAGGGATAAATGGATTATTTAATACAAAATCATTTAATTTGAATTTCAAAACAATAGCTTTTGAGATTAACACGCTTTTTATTAATTAGTATAGGTGGTCGACGCATGCCCCCCCGTCTCTAATGGTGTGACTCTCACTTTATTCTTGTAATTTAAAACTGTAATATCTTCTTAAATGGCTATTTGTAGAAGATATCGCAGACTTGAAATACGGATATATGTTTATTTTATAATTTTTTTTATGTTAAGCATAACAAAGTTTTTGTGGGTTATCTTTTCACATATATTCGTGCAGATTTTTTTGAATTTTTAAAGGGAATCAATTACGTTATACCTACTTAATGTAGTAAAAAAAAAAAACAAGCTTACATCCAAGACTGCTAAATGTGTACAAATGTAGCAATATACTTATAATAATTGCATATCCGCGAACGGGTGGTTGTGTCTTGCACGTGAGACCTGAATATTTAAAATAATTTATTATATTATCGAATTATAAGCACAAATAACATGAAAAAATATTTTTTGGTTAACTAAATATCGGTGATAATGGTAAGTTAATACTATTTTATTATAATAAAAAATATATTATTTTGTATTATCGAACTTTAATTTGATTTGACATTTGCATAATAATTTTATAACTTTTATATTTATATAATGGCGCATAGGCGTGCGACTCTATACGTAACAGCTCTTGGGTTCCAATCCCACTTGGGGAAATGAAATAATTAACATTTTCATTTTCTCGCTCAGTTTGAGTTGAGTTACGCCACTCAACATGTGTGAGAATTCGGTGGAAAGTCAAAGCTCTCAGGTTCTCTTCCTACCCTGATACGTGCGGGATCCAGGGTGAAGTGAAAAAAATGCGTAATTGATACGATTATAATAAATAAAATTTATTATAAATTAATATATAAATTATATGTAAATATATAATTTTTTAATATAGTTAAAGTAAAAATGTTGTTCTACATTTCATTATTATGTGACAAATATATATTACTTTATATAATAGTAGAAATCGTAACTTTATAGATGCATTATATATGGCTGTCTGTGGTACTAGTAACTATTAATTACGTCAGATGTGCGAATATTCTCTACGTCATTCCATTTTCTTCGCCGTCGCACTACATATTTTTTCGACCGATCGGCCTAGAACTTGCTCGCAGGGGGCATAATGTTACCGTTATAACATCTCTCAAAGAAAAAGACCCACCATTCAACTATCGTCAAGTTATGGTGGATGATAAAAAAATTTGGGACATAACAGGTAGGTTTAAATAAGTCTTATTTTATAAGACTTTTGTTTAGAAAACTAAAATATAAACGTAGGTATAATTTTTGACATTCCGTACTTGGAAAGGATAAAAATAACTATATATTATTGGATCACTTTGTTGCCTGTCTGTCCGTATATTAAGACCTGATCTTAAGATCACGTGGAGATATCAAGCTGAAATTAATACCAAATACGTCTACAGTCCCATGAAGCATAGTAAAAATTGCTCGAATGCATCGTTCTTGCTGAATTTTATATGAATTCACCGCGCAGTTATACAATTTGACACGAAGTGAAAACAATATTTTTATTGAATTTTGAAATATATGGAATAAAATGTAAAAGCTGGAAATTTATAGGTATTTAATAAAATATATATATATAGTACAAGCTCATATTTGTACTTTATTTCATACAAAATGAGGCGCGAATGAGAGACAAAAATGTAACTTTACTTTGTCAACTTTTAGAAGTTATACTTTCTGTCATCCTACAATCTTGAATTAGGTACGGAACCCTCAATGGTGGAGTCCGACTCGGACTTGACCAGTTTTGGTCCATTGGAATCTTAATTTTGCATAATACTCGCAATATAATATGTTTGTCATTATATCTTGAGTAAAGTAAGAAGCTGTTTCAAATTACATCACCCTACTCTATTATTGTAGTTATTAGGTAAATTATTTTTATAAATGAAATAAAATTAAGACTAATATAAAAGGTAAAAAAAAATATATAAAATAATCTATTTTAAGTTTGTATTATTAATAATACAACATTATTACAGGTGGTAAAAGGCCGAATGTGTTCAGTATGGTAGATATATCAACAGAAGAATTTCACCATAAAATTCTTTGGAGTGGAGGACTAGCTTACACTGAGAACACTTTAAATTCTACTGAAGTCAAACGTTTTTTGAAAGAAGACAATACATTTGACTTAGTTATTGTCGAACAATTCTTCTTCGAAGCTTTATACACTTTAGCCCACAAGTATAGGGCTCCGTTAGTGTTGATTACTTCATTTGGTACGTGTATGAGACACAATTTCGTAAATGGCAATCCTCTTCAATTGGCCACAGTTGTCGGTGAATTTTTAAAAGTAAAAGATGTTCACAGTTTTTGGGGAAGACTGAGAAATCTAAATTTTATGATATATGAATATTTATGGTGGAGGTTTGTTTACTTGAAACAACAAGAGCAGTTAGTGAAAGAGTACTTGCCGGATTTAGCAGATACAGCGCCAACTTTGTACAGTATGCAAGGAAACGTTTCTTTGATGATGATCAATGGCCACTTTAGCTTTGACACACCAGCTGCTTTGTTACCGAATATCGTTGAAATTGGAGGAGTTCACCTGTCACGAAATAGTACAAGTCTGCCTAAGGTATTGTATAAAAAACTATTCATTTTCTAAACATTATCTGATTGCAAAGGAGATAGTCGAGGGTTCGATTCTCACTTTGGGCAGTATATTAGTTTTATTTTCCCGCTGTAGTAGTCAAATTCTGGCGTTGAGTTCTGCCACTTAGCACACACAGTGTCTTAAATTTGGGTAAAAATCCAGCCGGAACAGAACGGAGTGCCTTAAAACTCCTTGGTCCATTAGTTTACAAATAAATATATACAACTGTATTATATATAATATTCGTAGTTACATTTACTGACATATTTATTAACTGAGGCCACTCGTAGCGCAGGAGCATAAAGTGTGCAGGAATATCGACTGGTTGTGGGTTCGATCCTCACTCAAGTAAAGGAAAAATTTATTTATATTTATAATATGTTTTGTTCCTTTTATTTATATCTTAATATGCACATACACGCGCAGCATAAATCAAATAAAAAATATAAAAGGCAGACTAGAAATTGTGAATTAATTTTATTTATACAGAGATTCTAAAATTCTCAGGACAGTCTCTTAATATGAATGTATTTTCTGTTAATTAAATATGAAAACTATTGCAACAAATATGTAAAATCCTCAATAATATGATTATCAAAGTAAATGCATACTTAATTGTAAAGAAAAATAGTAATTACTTAATCATTGCAAATTATAGTTTATATCCAAGTCTGATGGTGATATTTACCTCAATTTTATTTTTGTCCCATGCTTGAAGCAAGTTGATGACTTTGAAATGTATGTGAAGCAGGGTTGGCTTATATTTGATTATGACGGTTAATTAAATTTCCAAGACCTAATATAATACCTGCGCTAATTTTGTATTTTGTCGCATCAAAATTAAATATTATAATATCTTCATCTTATTTTCATCTCTTTTCAGGATTTGCAAAACATTTTGGACAAATCTGTCAATGGGGTAGTGTACATGAGTTTTGGATCAAATGTTAGAAGTTCGGAAATGTCGATGGAAATGAGGAATGTATTTATAAATGTTTTCAAGAAACTGAAACAGACTGTCCTTTGGAAGTGGGAAGACGACCAATTGGAAGGGAAACCAGGTAATTTAGAGATACGAAAGTGGCTCCCTCAAAAAGATATACTTGGTAAGTTGGATATAAGCCTACGTACATATATGTATATAAGTAGAGTATATTGCACTTGAAAGGAATTTCTTTAACGATTATAAAAACTTTTATAATAAGACAAATAATAATAAAAATATCTGATTCTATGTCATAATGATGGTTGTGGGTTCAATTTCCAGTTTGAGAGATGTATATATTTGAAAACATTAGTTAAGCAGCAAGTATGGAATAATGCATCACTATTTTCTCCTTGCCATCCCTGCGTAGTAAATAAAATCTTATTATTTTTAGCTCACCCAAACGTCAAAGTATTTATATCTCACGGTGGCTTAATTGGTATGCAAGAAGCTATATTTAATGGAGTACCTCTTATCGGCGTTCCAATATACGCCGATCAATACAATAACCTGTTACTCGCACAAGAAGCTGGTTTTGGTAAAATCCTTAATTATCATGAAATTAATGAAGGTAGTCTTGAGAAAACACTTCTGGAAGTTCTCTATAACGATAGTTATATATTAAAAGCAAGAGAAAGATCGCAAATATTTAAGGATAGACCCATGAATGCTTTGGACACTGCGGTGTTTTGGATAGAATACGTAATTAGAAACAAAGGAGCGGACTATATGAAAAATTCTGCCAGAAAGTTGAGTTGGATTTCTTATAATATGCTTGATGTATATATTTTCATTATTTCAATAATTATAAGTATAAGTTTAGTTATCATAAATATTATTAAAATTATATTAAGGCTTGTAACTGATAGAGTTTATGGGACGTTTGATAAAAAGCGCTTGTGAGAAGACACTTGCTCTTCAAGGTATCATCAGAATATTGTATAATATTATTAGAAAATAAAATACTAATGTTATTGTATAATAAAATAAAAATTTACTAATTTATTTAATAAAATATACCTAAATGAAGTGAAATATTATAATATTGACTTTACGAGTAAATTTCTTGTTTTATTATTATATCTATAGTGATATATAATCACAGTTTGCATGTTATGTTAAATGATATATATATAATAAATGTAAGGAAGGAAGGAAATATTATTGTATTATTAAAATACCAATAATAATAATATAAGAATTCCAAAGTAATAGGTTTGAATTCTAGCATATGTAGACTGCACACCTGTGCAACTGTACAGCGTATGACTTCAAAAGTGAGGGCTTGTGGACTTGTTCTAGTATCGTACTCTGGGAAGAAAACGCGTGGTGTTGAAACACACTTTATTGTGAATTCCAAATCTCAGGCGGAAAGAGAGAAAGGAGAGGAGCTTCTCTGCTAAATTATTTATTATATAATTTTTTATATTTATATGATTATTTATTTATGGTCTTATGGCTGTGGTGACTATTGATACTATCATAATGTATCTAATTCTCATGAAGTTCTCATGAAGCAAGCAACGTAGCAGGCTTGGCAGAGAGAGCCTTGGAACCTAGTGTTGAGACACTCCGTTCCCATTAATTACTTCTGCTCGCCACTTTCCGCTGAATAATGTTTTATTACTACATAAGTAAGGAGATAGTCTGCGGCGTCTCTTAAAACAGTCCGCGTGTAATTAGACAAACATTTGCTTAGAGCATTGCTGTTTGAACTGACTGAGTTGCATTGTTCCTCAGAGGCACACCTCGGAGGCAGTCTGTCTGCAACTCAATAATGTCTCCTTTATTTTACGCCTTCAAAGTATATATTTTATCTAAATTTGGTCTGTATATTAAGTTACTTCAAATAAAGATAATAATTGTATATAATTTTGGATTTAATTGAATTGAATAATTGTATACGTTTCTGAAAATCCGGTTAAGGCTGATTCGGACTCGTCCATCGAGACTACCATTCACTGTCAGGATTGTAGGTCAACGGGAAGGTCAACTTATACAAGTTTACAAATTTAAGCTTATGTTTATTATTTGCGGGCATATGCACTCGTTTTGTATGAAATGAACTACATTATATAAGTTTGTAATGCTTTTCCTTTATGAAATACCTATATTTTATCACTTTCCGTCTTCTTTTTCTTTTAATTCTATTGTACATTCTCACTTCGTGTCAAATTTTATAACTGTAAGTCCACAAGAAGAATGTGTGTCTCTATAATATGTTTTAATTACGTGGCAAATTTTATATTAAATGCAGTAAAATCGATGCGTAAATTCCTCGTATCTTTTGTTTGCATTGCCTTAGAAGCTTGATTTTCTGTGTTCTCAAGAGACTAATTACTAGTATATATGATATTAATTTAAGCTAACCTTCACGCAATCTCGAGATAAATGATCTTGACAGACGCGACGGACAGATGGACAAAAAAATGATTTTTTGAGAGTTCCGTTTTTCCTTTCGAGGTACGGAACCCCAACTATTATAGTGCATTTTAATTAACCTACGTACTTATAACTTAGAAGAATTTAACTTAACTTATACTATTATATTGTCCAACTAGATTACTTGTGCACCAGCAATTTTCAGAGACGTGTAGACATTTATTATACATTGCTTCACACTAAAGATTGGGGGTTGTTACTTTTGAGATTAATGGGTTATAAAACCTTAGTTTCAAATTTTAAAAATGTATATTTAGTACAATATATTTCGTTTTTTGCTACAATAAATAAAATAAAAAAAAATTATAAAGTTTTTGATACATAAATTAACAAAGGCGTATTTTTTTATTCATAGAAATCTTTCATAATATAACGACGAACTTTGTTTAAAAAACATAACATATGTGGTGTATTTTATTTTTCATTCTGATTGTGCTAACTAGAAATAAATCCTAAGAGAAAATAATTGTATTCTATATGAAATAGAGTAACATAGGTTTTAATGAGTGAAAATAACGTATAAAAATATATATATTTTATTGAATAGATAATTGTGAAGCGCTAGCAACGAAGGCAAGTAATTATTTCCGGCAGAAAATCCGCTATCTGAGGATGACATAAAATTTCTTGGCTGTAGGTACAGAGGTTCATACATTAGTAGATTCATTCTATTTTCGTATATATAGTTTTTATACATGTTAATTACATAATAATTAACAAAATAAATTGAGTAATCTTTTATATTTACAATATTTTTTATATATTTTGAAATAATAGGAAAATCTGTTGGAATTTGTCTAGCAACAGTTTATTTGGGAATTTTCAGACGACCACTGCCGTATAATATGGAGAGGTTATAAGAATATTCAAATCATAAAATTTTATATACAAGGTAAACCCATGATAACTTTTTAAGAAAATGTATAAAAAATTAAACGCAGCGGGATTTGAACCCGCGCGTTTTCTCAAAAAGCATATTTCTTCCTAAGTGTGGAACAAAACTTTAAAGATGCCAAAAAAATCGTAGCTATTAGAACTAGCCATATATTCTCAGCGTGAAAAAAAAAATCTACTATGGAACTCCACTTTTAAGAACCAACAAAAAAAATGTCTATATTAAGGAAAAGAAAAATAAAATAAAAAAACTGAAGAAGTGTTTTATTTAAATAACAAAATTATATTGAAAGAGTCTTTAGTAAAAATTAAAAGGTGTTTAATTGCGTGACGGAAATTAATTTTTATGATTCAACGAGGGGGAAATGAAAAAAAAAAAACCGTGATTTCAAAATAAAGCTGGGACTACGCCGGGAGCTTTATAATTTACTTTATTGTTATACAAATCGATGCGATTGTTTTCGAAATTTCCTTGTAACGCTTCATTGTTCGAACTTCGGTGGAGCAAAATTTGACATTAAATTATAAAGTTGGGAGGTAATGTCAATTGAAATTTTGTTTTAACATTAATTTTGTTGGGACTAAAAAGTTCTTCGAAACTGAAAATTAGTGTTGAGACGTGTAATGAAGAAAACCCATTTGAAGAACTTAAAACAAGTTCAATTAATAACATTGTAGCGACAGTTTGAGGATACACGTACGTTATTACGGGTACTGAAGAGATTTAACCGATTGTTGTATTTTTCTTTTCTATATAGTAGATAAATTTGAGATCAGTTGTTGTGCAAACTGGCAAAGCTGGCATTCTGGCATTTCCAGACTTCAACACGCCAATGCCTCCAGAATTCTGTGGAAAGTGAGGAGTAGGGTTTCTTTCTTGCACCAAAATCTCAATGCCTACCCTGCCACATGCGGGATACGGCATATAAGTTATAGAGTGAGAAAAAATATAATAACTTATATAGTACCTACTGGTTATATATATATACATTTTTACTTTACGCTATATCCCACATATCTGTATTCTACAAAAGACAGAGGGAATTTAGCTTTAAGCTACTTCCCCAACATCCGGTAAGTTGAGTGGTGATATTTAACCCCGCGGTTTGTATTCTTATCAGAAAATGAAAATGTGTGCCACTGAGTCATGGTAGCTTCTATATAGAGTAATATACTTTTGAATACTTTTAGGCTTTATCTCACATATAGCTGGGTAGGCCGAGTGATCTTAGTGTTAATACACTGTTCTCGGTGGAACTTAACGTCGCATTTATTTTTCTGAGTACTATTCTACAATTGAATTTTTCAAATATTTATTTATATACTTTTAGCACAGTAATTCTAATTTACTTGTTCATCACGAATAAATGCAAAATGTATAGTAATAATAAATTGAATAATCGACCATTACAAGCATACTTTTTGACCCAATTTCAGAAATAATCACATCACTGTTATATATGAATATTATATTAGCATACATTTTGTGAGCTTGTGCTCTTCTTGTCATTCGGTAAGCGTAGTATGTTATAAGTTTTAAAAGAAAATAAATCTGTTATATACACATAATATGAAAAATTAAATTAAGATGTTGTGTAAAACGGCGACTGTACACGCGACAGATTATGGGTTCGATTCCCACTCATGGAAATTAAATGTTTAATATTGTCACGGCGTTGAGTTACGCCAATCAGCAATAGCTCAGAATTAAGTAGAAAGCGGAGAATGGACGTGTATTAATGGACACATAGATCATAAACATATAGACAGTAAATAGTTATTAGTATAATAAACAGACGTTCGGCAACGAAACTCATTATTATCTGAGCCTGGGTTGATTACAAAGTGAAGTGATTGGAGGCGGCGACCAGCTGCTGCGCTACAAACGCTATGTAAATATAATGACGATATCATCATCAAACCACTACCTACCTACGAGGGACGAATTAATTAAATTATATTATGTGTATGTGGTTCTTCATAATTATATTTATTTCAGTACATATTTAATTGTATAGATAATATATATAAATATTATTAATAAATATTATTTGAATGTTTCTTATAACTTTTTCTGACACGTAACGAAAACATTATATTTGACCTTTCTTCCCCAAAACATAGTTATATAATTTTATACAAATTTTAATTAACTAAATAATGTTACATGTAATCGTATATATGCAATGTCTCCGTAAGCTCATATTATTTTGGTTATTTTTGGGATTTTTGGGTAATATTTAATGTCACATAACTCGTTTTCAGCGCAAGTAGCGTTATGAAAATGATGACTCTCAGCTGTTATGAAAAATGTGCCACGGGTTCCGTTTTAATATCCCCACGAGTTTTTGTATAAATAGAGATTTTTCATTATCTTAGTTGGTGTAAAATTGTGAAATTCCATAGCTTTTAGCCCTAAATATTATATTTTTATTTATTTTCGTATCGTATTATAGTCATGGCGGAGTGATACAAGAGTGTCGCGCCTAAACGCGACGGTTATGGATTCGATTCCCACTCGAGGAAGTGAAATATTTCTTTTATATTTACATTTTTCTTCGCTCTGGTGTCGAGGCAAAGCAAAGAGGCGTTGAGTTCTGCCACTCAACACGCAATACCTCCAGAATTCGGCAGAAAGTGGGGAACGGAGTGTCTTAACACCTAGGTTCCCTCTGCCTACCCTGCTGTGTGCGGGATACAGCGTGAAGCTGAAAAAAAAATTTGTTTACCGCAAATAGGAAATATGGAACTAGATTGTCAATAAGGTGTTAAAGCACTCCGTTACCCTTTTTTCTCGCCGAGCTTTTGAGACATTGTGTGTTGAGTGAAGGAGCTCAACGACGCGCGTTGTCTTGTTACCAGAGCGAAGAACTCAATTTATTGCATAATTCTTTCCTCTGAGCGAGAATCGAACCCTTCAACCTTGGCATTAATGGTTATAGATCGTGCCAGTGTGCCGCGAAGGCCATTAAATGTATCCTTAAACATAATAAATGTTTCAAAGATGAGTTTAATACACTACAAGTAAAATGAAAATTTGTGTATAATCTCAAATAAAAGGAACTTTAATCTTTTTATATTGATGTTCTTAAGTGAATTTGTTTTTAAGCTTTTTATAAATATCTGTTTGAAGTAAATAATCTAATACCCAAATAAAGATACAAGATATTAAAAAAATGATTTTGATAGTTAAAGAGGTTTACGAAAAAATATAACTATTAAATATAGACTCTCTGATATAAGTAAGGTACTTATATATTTGCTTTTAAACGCTAATGTACTAAATTCTTTTAGGTGATGAGATTTGGTAGTATAGAAAATATACCGTAGAAAAAATTCTAATCAGCTTCACGCTGTATCCCGCACACAGCAGTGTAGGCACAGGGAACCTAGTATTAGTGTTAGGAACCTCTGTTTCCCACTTTCCGCCGAAATTTGGGGTTATTGCGTGTTGAGTGGTGGAACTCAACGCCGCTCTTGGCCTTTACACCAGAGCCAAGAAATGAAAATATAAATTTGGAAATAAAACCCGTTTACATAAAAATGATGTAAAGGGAAAATCATAATTAAAATCTCTGGAGGGCTAAACAACAGATGTTAAGTTAAAAAATATGGTAATTGTTAAAATTAAGCAGCCTTATTGTGTACTGAGCGAGCCCGGGAAGGAGGCCTGTGGAAATGGGCCATCGTCTAAGTGTACCGAACTCGAACAATAATTACTATCGCGATTTATAGTGAGTCACTTGAAATCAGTGTGACACTTGAAACTAAGTAATTGATTTATTTCTTATTAAAGTTTATGTAGGTTGTAGTTAATACATGTTAAATTAAGTTATCTTAATAATTTTATTTGAGTTGATTTTATACGTGTATGACACGCCTAGCTTACGTCACATGAATAAATTTATTGAAGGAGAATTTATTGGAGCACTTATATACGCTTTGCAATATGCTTTATATAAACTAAAAAAACATTTAAAGTGCAACTTGAATTCGCCCACCGAGGCTTGAGGATTGTACGGAAAGTATAACTTATCAAACATTACCAAACTTAAGTTTGCACTCATTTTGTAAGAAGTGAATAACAAATATAAATTTGTAATTATTGTTTTCTATGAAATAGGTGTAAACTTTCACTCTTTTGGATTTTTTCCTTTATTTGTGTTATAAGTTTTCACTTCGTCCAAAGGTTTTGACATACCGCCATGATTTTCATACAAAATTCAACAAAATCGATCCATATATTATGTCGATATGTAACGAGAGTCTTGTCTTAAATGTTTGATAGGTTCAGTTTGATACTTCCACGTAATTTCGAGATAAATTATCTTACAATATGGACAGATGAACTGCGCATATATGGACAGATAAATGATCACCCACTTTAGAGGTACGGAACCCTAAATATAACTAAATATAACAATATACTTTAATAAGAAATGGTTAAAACTCTACACAACACTATACAAATAACTCTACATAGTAAAAAACTCCAAAACTTTGGACGATATAGCAGCAAAGCTCTTCTAAGTAAGTGGGAGGACGTATGCTACAAACTACATGCACATTCCATTTGTATTCTGCTAACGTACCGTGAAGGACAATTCAATTAAGAGGTAACTGTTATTGCTGATTTCAGTTTTCAATTTCTGATCTTATTTGAAATTCCGTTGTAGGATCAACAGATCAAAGCTTTTGCACACACATGTATCCCGAACTCTGCCGGATAGGCAGACGGAACCGGAAGTTAAGACACTCCGTTCTCCTAACAATAAAGTCTAATAAAAAAGTAACTCCGACACTCATTATATCCAATTAATACATTTTTAAAATATCTTAATTAAATAATACTGCAATTTTTGTGACAGAATATTAATTAATAATATATATTCATTTGAATATTTATGAATATTACAAGAATTTGAAAACAATTTCTTAAAAAAATCTCTTTCATTTTTAGTTTATGTTGGATATTTCAATGTGAACGCTCCAGCTTATTGTGCTCCATTCAAATGAGACACAAAGAAAACACAAATCGATTTCGATCCAAAGGCTTTAATATTCAAGAACGTAATAAAGGTGGCAACAGCAAAACAAAGGCGCCACAATGATTGGACTCATAGAGGAATACTTGCCAAGAGCAGACTTTGTAGAGTAATCACGACGTTTTCGTACCAGACCTGCTTTGACTTTATTTATATATAATTGAATTGAAATTAAACCACCGATAATTTTTTGTATATTTCCTTTGTATATGAAGAAATTTCAATATTAATATATTAGGTCAAAGCCCTAGCAGCAAAATTTTGGATTTATATATATATTTTTAGAATAATATAGAAAACTTTGTAAAAATCAATATGTACTCAATAATATCTATATTATAAACGTAATTAGTACATTTAACATTAAAATATATATTATTTCTTTGTTAAAGTCATATGAAAATAACGGAAATTTAAGTTTGCTCTACCTCTATAAAATAATGAGGGTCCATTCTATAAAGAAGAAAACGTCAAAAGCTCAATCGAAAACTATCGAAAAGTATCTAACGAACGAGAAATCACTTCAGTGTACGAAAGTTCTGCACATAGCAGGTTAAATTTGTAGTAACCTAAGACACTCCGTTCTTTTACTTTCCTCCGAATTTTTGACGCATTGCGTGTTGATTACCGAAACTCAACGCCGCAATTTGGCTTGGTATAACAAGGAAGAAATAATTCGTTCCCGCCAGTGGGAATCGAACCGATAACCCTCAAAATAATGAATTAATTATATATATATATATTATAATATATTAGAATCGACTAGGCGCAATAATTACCGGTGCTAAGCGAGCAATTATCCAGTGCTTTTTTGTGCGACCACTCTACTCTTTTATGCTCCAACGACGAAGACATAGTTTTAATTGGAGTCGTTCTGAAGGACGTAAAGAGTCTTTTAATTAAAAATTTCAACTTTTGATATTTTAAAAAGAGTATCGTGTGATATCAACGTTTTATAGAGCTCTAAGGTTCTATTTTATGGTCTGGATGAGTTTCTCATTTTGAAGTTTTTTTATGAATAAAATTTAATTAGGATCCTAGACAAGTTTTATGGTTATTTAATAATGTGAAAAGTTTGCTGTAGGTGATATAAAAGTGCGGAAAATACATATTCTTATAGATTGATGTGATATAACTTTGGAAACATATTCCTTTTCTTATTAAAGTCTTTTGCTTTAGAAAATATTATTAAATATAAAAATATTTGAAGATTCAAATGATAATGTAAATTAAAAATAAAGATACCTTTTTTTGTCGTCGAACGTTAAAGTTGTGCAAAAAACAAAGTAATTTTAATAAGACCGAAATAACATATAAAATATGTAAATATACACGATTTAATAAGATAAAACGTCTTTTGTATAAATATGTGAATATTTGCTTTTATTTATACCGTATCAGCAGATCAAGGTAATTGCGAATTCATTAATTTTATTTATTTAAAACTTTATTTTAACTCCAACTGCTATACAGACAGAAAAAAAGAAAAGAAGAATGACAAACAAAAAAAAAATAATACAATAAAAACAAGCATGTGAATAAACTTACTAATTATACGTTAAAAAAAGGTAGTCCACTCAGCATAGATGTTGGCATGAGCGTGGTATTATGGCATATTCCATAATACCAACGCTGATTTTCAGTGGCCGCCAAATTTTGAGTCTCTATTTTTTTTTTAAATAAAATTCACAACTACTACGTGTTATGACGAGTGTCAACTATGTTAATGTCTGAAAAATATGCAATAAAGTGCAATAATTTAAGTGCCTATAAATATATATTCTAAGTAAGGTCTACTTCTCTCCTCATAGAAATAATCTTACTGCTTATTTCATTTCATGTCTGTTTCGGAGAAACAGACATGAAATACGGCGTTTTTCAAGAAATTAAATGTAAATATTTTGCCCAAGTTACCAGTGGCAGGTATAATTTAATTTCATTTGGGGGAGGTTGATTATAAATTTAATTTATGTGAGGGCTGACGTCACGACGGGACGCTGTTAGTTATTCGTCGAGCGTGCAATTTATCGACTGTACGCTGACGAGCGGTGACATGTTTGTCCTGTACGCTTTCGGGAGTACCCACATATAACCGGGTTACGTAATGTATCCCGGGCTGGGCTCGTTGCGTGGTATATATTTTTTGTGGTTGTTAAACGTATATTGTCTTATATTTTTTCTAGCAATTTGTTGGTTAGACAAAGGGAGTTAATTGATATAAATTGATATAGATCATAAAATTTATATTTTTTTATAGAAAGATGTTATGGATCTTAAAATATTATGAACTATAAAGAGGTCATTTTATATTTACCTATTATCGTATAAATCCTAGAAATTTTGTCTTGGAACTTGGTCACTTGGTCTTTCGTCACCTCTTGGAAGCGCCATGATGGAGTATTTTTTCTACAGTCAAAGATGTGATTAAATAATTTTTAACTAAAAAAAATCCCATAATCAAAACTTAACCAAGCAAACTACCCTTAACGTGGGTCCTTACCAATAAAAAGAGAATTATCGTAATCGCTTGCCGGGATAATAAGTTATTCGTCCAATTTATCTTACACATACTTAATGCAACTTTAAGACCTATGTAATTTTCTCATGGACACCATTGACAGAAACTGATATAAGACTTTGAGAGTACTAGCTTTTAAATAAAAAACATAATCGTTAAAATAGGTTCAGCCAGTCAAAAGTTCTGGAGTAATAAACATTTAAAAAATACAGTAGAATTGATAACCTCCTTTTCTTACAGAAGTCGGTTAAAAAACCGTATTTCTTCCCACTTCTTACCATATTATATTAAATATATATTATTTAAGTAACTTCTCTTCGCAAATGTAACAATAAAGAAGATTAATCAACATAGTGTTAACAAGATATCAAGGAAAGCACAAAAATAAAGCTTTAGGTGCGCTTCGCTAAGCCCCGTCCGATAATAAACGGGTTTATTGAAGATGCATTCATTTGAAACGTCCGCTCGGCCAAACATTTATGTCTCAGAAGAGCCTCAATGTGCTGAGATAATCAAGATGAATAATAGAAATTGCCAAGAATTATTATTTAATAAAAATATACAAGTTTTATCGTATAAACCTCAAAAAACCATGAAAACGTATAAACTTCAAAAAGCAACAAACTTCAAAAGCCTAAAAACATCGAATGCATAAAATAAAAAAAAAAAACAGTGCCCAATTGTTTATTAGGATTAACGTGAGGGACCCATTCAAAATTTTCGGGCTCCTTTTATAGATTGAAGAATTGTAGGTCCCGACTGTTAATCTTAATGATCTTGAGCTTGCTTTTCTCTGTTTATTTTTATGCAGTCGGGTTTTAGTTTTTGTTAATTATTTTTTTATTAGTATTATTTTTTACCCTTGTAGCCCTTTAATTTGATAGTCATATTGTAATATTTCAACAAAATCTTTTTTTTTGGAAATATTACTACGCACAATGACGTCGCATAGTTGATTTTTTTACCGCCACTTACATAAGAAGACTTGGGCTGCCTTCCTTTGTAGTAATTTAAAAAACTGATATTTAATATATTATATTATGTAAAAGCGTAAAATTTAAAACAAAAATTGGAATTAATAAATACCAAAATGTAGACAATATCGATAATGCAAATGCTATCTATATGCATAGTAAATATTATCTTATTTCAACAAAATGGAACCGTTAAATCATTATTTCATTATTCCACTCGTAATTCTTGTTATCCAAATGAAAATGTATTCCCGTTGTATCGGAGTTCGCGGCTTATATTTGCTGGTTAGAAAACAAAATTGTTGTGCTTGAATATACGAGTAGAAGGTCATTAAAACTGTCAGTCCAAGAACGACTGGTCCCAAAAATCCCCTGTAACTCGACGAAGGCAATCTACTGAGTGCAGGGGCTTACCATAAATAACGTTAACTTTAACAGAAGAGAGGTGCTCAAATTGCTTCCACGTGATATATCCCGCAATACAAGTACATTTAACCATATTGAATTTTTAAAAGAAAAAGCCCCGATCACACGCGGTACGTGCGGCTCTCGAAGGGTCGTAAAACGCCGTTTGGATTGGTGTAGGTTAGGGTGCAAGCGAAATTTTATGAAAATGTTGTGTTTTTAATTTATTAAAAATGTATATTAGATTTATACATTTTTGGATACCTGACGTTTCGAACACTGCGGAGTAGGTGGTGGTGGAGTAGGTCGAGGTGGCATTCGTCTGTCAGTTGACATAATCATGTTGTTATTTCAATTGACAGACTGACTCGTATGTTGTTCAAAGGATCTCTTGTGTTATGCGGGATAAAGCGTGAAGATAAAAAAAATGTTAGGTCGTTGTGGCTGGTTGGCATAAGGGCGTGATTGGTAAACGCGATGGTCGTGGGTTCCGTTCGCCCATTTAAATACTTAATATATTCATTTTTTTGTATGGCAAAACGCGACGTTGACTTCAGTCTCTCAACATGCAATGCTGTATAATTCGGCGGAAAATGAGAAACTAAAATATGGTAATGAGAAATCAGTATCTTTATATTAGGTGTGCGGGATACATTCTGGAGCTGAAAAATGTGAAGTGACCATCAAAACGTCTAAAATACAACATTAATTCAATTACCTAAAACGAATTTACACATCGAGTAAACACATGTCTACTGGGGCTATATTTCGAGGGAGAGAAAAAAAATGGATAATTTATAAAAGAAACACGTCATTTCGCAGCACATGTTACAAGCACATATCACTCCAGTGCATATCAAAACTCATCCACGCGAACGCTTCCATAATCGCGAATAACAATACACGCTAGACCCATTTCCAAGATTGGGATAAACAGATTTGTTTGGAACGCGTAAAAGAGCACCGCGATCCAAGATGGGGAACTGGAATCATGTAACATTGATGTCTGGTGTTTTACATTAATACTGTAACGGGCATTGGAATGGGGGATCAGGGTAACGGAAGATGTATTTGATAATTTAAGTATGTAAGTCTTTTTAAGCTCGTGGGTCGGATTTGTATTTGATATTTTATGTTAATATGTTTTAGATAAATTTCTTTTATCATTATCTCAGTAACCCACTTATAATAGACTAGATTAAAATAATAGATTTACTTTTATGTGTATTTGGTATAAGTTTCACGCTGTATCCCGGCGGAGGGAACTTTGTATTAAAACACTCCGTTCCCCACTTTCTGCCGAAGTTGAGGCACTGCGTGTTGAGTGGCAGAACTCACCGCCGCGTTTTGCCTCGACACTAGAGCGAAGAAATGGAAGTGTAAACGTAAATAAATATTTCATTATTCCTCGAATGGGGTTCGAACCCACAACCGTCGCGTTACAATCACACCCTTGCGTCGCTGCGCCACGATGGTTTCATTTAGATAATATACTTATAAATTACTACTTACGTGAGTGTAAAAACTAAATACGCCATTTTCAATGTGAATGTGTGTGTCAATATTAATATATTTTAAATTGCTGCAATAATTATAGAGACCGGCTTATTATTGAATGGTATATTTTTAGTTTCACGCTTTATCACATAGCATTGTAAGGAGAGGGTACCCAGGACTTAGTGTTAAGACACTCCCATTAGGACTCTTCTTTTCCCCATTTCCTGCCGATCTGGAGATATCGCGTGTTAAGTGGCCGAACTCAACACCGTGCTTTGCCTCTTTGCTCGAAGCGAACAAATGAAAATATTAAACAATTTAATATCCTCGAGTCGGAATTGAACCCGCAACCTGTTTCATTTACAGTCGCATACTTGTGCCACTGCGCCACGACAGGCCTCTACGGATATTTTTGATATTCAAATCAAATAAATATTTATTAGGAGATCTCCAAATAAAAGGGAGTTGGTAGGCAGGGACCAGTTCAGAATAAATTAATCGTCGTTTGAATAGCGACTATCATTTCTCCCTGATTAGTTGGACTCAATCACCTAAAAGCGTTTTAAGTTCTATTCACGTGGATCGGCAAAATTCAAAAGAGCACGAGCTTGAAGCTGAAATGGGCCACTTCAAGTATTAATTGCTTTTCGTAGTCCATTGTAATTCAGATTTGGCGAGATGCAAATTACTCTTAACTATCCTACCGCTCCACTTTTCTAACTGGAATGTGAAAAGTTTGAAAAACAACGGGTGTATGGAAGTATCCACGTTTTATATATGGGTAAGCATACACGCTTTGTGCTTCATAAGCTTCGTTCACTAGACTAATGTTCGAAATGAATAAGTTTCATTACAATGCATGTATGTCATGAAGCTCTGCACTTTGCATCTATACACTTTGGTCCCTAGATCAATGAATGAAAGAAAAAATGGGAAGACGAAATCTTTGATTTTTACATTCAGTATACGACAAAGTGAGGACGGAATTGCGCTTTTAATTTCGCATTTCTAAAGGAAATCATGATAAAGTTGTTGTTTTTCTAATTTTCTTCTTCACTTCCCGTTTGTATGTATTAGAACATTGTGCGATGTTGAAGCTGCTTTCATATATATTCAATGAAGATTGTAAAGTTCTGGGATAACTATATCAAAAATACGAATTAAAACCTATTTACTTAAGCTTCACATATAAATCAAATTTGCTTCACGCTGTATCCCGCACGCTGTATAGCACATCGCGGGAACCTAATTTTAAAATATTTTCATTTTCTGGCTGAATTCTGGAGGGATTGCGTGATTGAACTCAACGCCCAGTTTTGCCTCGACACCAGAGTGAAGAAAAAATATTTAAATTTAAATAAATATTTATTTTCCTCGAGTGCGGATCGAACCCACAACTAGTTGCGTTTACAATTGCACACTTACTGGCTTCATAAATGTACGACAATAATGGAACTCAATTAACTTAGTATTGTAATAGAGGATTGAACTTACATACACATCTATTTAAGAACTTGTAAATTAAACTAAAGGGTTCGCGTCGTTCTAATCGAGTGGAGCATGTCGAGCACTATCACGAACACAGTATTAAATGAACTATTCTCTATTTAAGCACCAGGCTTTTGTGTAAGGAGCTGAATTAGAGACGTTAAGGTAAGGGAATGTTATAATAGTCAAGACATGTTTCATGTTTTTTTACGTTAGGTAGATTACTGTGTTCTTACCTTCATGTTGCATCCCGAATATAGAGCATAGTGTTAAGACACTCCGTTCCCACACAACTTCCTATGTCAAAGGGATTTATCTTCTTACAAGAGCAAAGTAATGAAAATAAATCACTATTCCGGTTTCAAATTCAATGTTAGAAACTACTTTATTTTTGTTGGTGATTCCAGCAAGTAGCAGTGTAGGCAGAGGCAGCCTTATAGACCCCTCTCACTTTTTGCTGAATTCTGGAGGCATTGTATGTTGAGTGGCGGAACTACGCGCCGCGCTTTGCTACGACACTAGAGCGAATACCATTAAAATATAAAATATTTCATTTCCTCGAGTGGGAATCGAACTCACAACCTGTCGCGTTTACAGTCACACGCTTCTATATACTTCCTACGATGCCTATGCTATTTATTAAATGTCCAAAATTTCAATGTGCACATTTAAATGATCTGATTAACTAGATTAATACGATACGAAAGGAATGCTTAACCTCTGGAGAGCGAGTTGGTTTGCCTGAACTAATCAATTCCAGCTCAGGTGGGCGCTTGGTTTTAGTTCGTAACTCAGTATTAATTAATGTTTTGTACTGGAATATTAATATATCCCTCCTCTTGTTACGGAAATGTACGTGAGTTTGTTAACATTTGCACCGCGTTGAAGATACTGTTGTACAAATGGAATAATTAAAATTTATTTAAAACCCCGACCATTCTTATTAAGTTTTTAATAACATTTTATAAATATATATATCAGATATCAGACTAAAATTATACGTATTTACATACAAATGTGTACAAAAGTGTAAATATAACTGACGAAATATAATAATAGTCAAAAAAATTAATATAAAACTGTGTTATGGTAAACCCGTTGTGGTCTAGTTCTTATCAATTCTAGCTGGTGGAATCTATTGTACGCTATCGTTAATGAATCTCTTTGACAATAAACTATTATGATAGCAACGAGCTCATATGTATTTACATGTAGTATGAATAAATAATGTTTATTTTACAATTACGAGTATATCAATGGTAAAATGAAAAATTAATTAATTAATTTTTTAAAATAAATAATCTGTTATTAAGAAATGAAATAATATATTGACTCCAGGTAACTAAGTAATAGGATAATGAGATTCCTAAGGCGTTTCATCTTTTTTTATACCAATTCGTCTCCAATAAACAATTGTTTCGTCTTTTCCGTTCCTAGTTTAAGTATTATACTGACATACTTATAACATAATGTATTTAATTATACTTATATTTACACGCAATGCCTTCAGATATCGGCAGAAAGTGGGAAACGAGCGTTCTAAACACGAGGTTCCCTCTGCCTACCCTGCTATGTACGGGATACAGCGTGAAGTTGATTTTCAGTTATGAAAACGCCTTATAAAAAATAAGAGCAAAGACTCATATTAGTTCAAGTCACTTATAATAATGGAATAATCTTAGTAAACATAATAACACCATAAACAACTATAAATATATTAATATTAAGTATTTTTTAAATAAAGATTAGATGTCGATAAGACTACATATTCGATATCACATTTTTGTAAACGATATATTAAAGAACATGATAATAGTTTTTTTTTATTAAAGTATGTTTTTTGTAGCGCTATGTCCCGCAAACAGCAGGGTGGGCAGAGGGAACCTCGGTGTTAAGACACTCAGTTCACCACTTTCCGCCGCATTCTGGAGGCATTGTTGAGTGGCAGAACTCAATGCCGCGCTTTGCCTCGACACCAGAACAAAAAAAAATAAATAAACGTAAATAAATATTTCACTACTTCGAGTGGGAAATCGAACACACAACCGTCGCGTTTGCGGGGGGCACCCTTGTGCCACTGCGCCACGACGGCCTGACACGACAATTAGGATAATTTTGTACACTAGTTTTATATTTGTTACGTGAACACGCTTAACCTTGGCAGCTGCTACAAAAATACATCTTGAGTAAAGAAATATTACTGTTATACGTAAACGTCACGAGTTTTTTATTTGTAGAGTAGTATGTATCATAAGATTTCTCTTTTTGTATTTAGAAAATTCCTTTGCATAACACAGTACCCTTTTCCCATTTCTTGCAATATAATGTTAGATAATTCCCATGCAAAGCTCCATAAACTTGTCACGTAGAGTAAAACGTACTATAAGTATATATATAGTGGAGTACGTAAAATATGATTTAATATTTCATACAAAAAATAAATGATTTTCAGAAATAGTAGACTAACTTAAGTACTTAAGTAGGTTATACAATAACTAGACTAGAATTTTCTTTTGTAATTTATATAGAAAATGCATTTTTTGCAAAAATGCAAATAGTATTATTTAAGAAAACATGAAATATTAAAAAAAATAAACACTGCAACGTATCATTATATATAAAAAAATAAAAGTAGACTTTTATTTTTGTTTGTACAACAAAAATATATTCCGTATTCATACAATTTCATTAAAATAAACATTGGCAGTCCTGATATTGTGGCGAATGGCTCAGATCTCGGAAAAATTTTGCTGTTATCCAAAATGTATCTGGAGAAAAAGCTATTTCACCTTATTATCTTCAAAATAGTCATTCCTGTCTCCCAAGAGTGATGCCCCAAGAAAATGTTATTACATAAGTATTTTATGATGGCGTTTAAAGGGAACACGTTTCGTATTAAGGGAATATTTTGCTTGTTCAAGACCCTCGTGAGTAATAGACGGTTGTATTACAAATACAATTACCTTCGAATACGAGTTAGGAAAAGGCTGAGATCACCAATCGCATAGTAATCTTTGCAAAATGATTTCAATGATATATATATCGAATAATATAACGTGTTATTTGTATGTGATTTAAAGTAAATTTTGTGTATTTGTTTTAAATATTTGTAGATTAATAATAGACTACTACACTGATATAATAATTATTTATTTATACAGATAAATGAGATAATGAAATAAAACAAACTTATAAAATAAGTGCTGTTAAATAATATTGTATAATAGTATAAAAATACAAAATTTTTAGTAGAATGCTTGTATACCTGTTATACCTCTACCCAAAATTAATGCATGTATATCATGTGTGCCCTCATACGTATTAACCGCTTCTAAATTCATTACATGTCTAATAATATGATATTCATCGGACACGCCATTCCCTCCGAGCATATCTCTCGCAACTCTTGCAATTTCCAAGGCTTTCCCGCAGTTATTTCTTTTGAGGAGCGATATCATTTCGGGAACGGCTATACCCTCGTCCTTTAGACGTCCTACGTGTAGACAGGCTTGGAAGCCGAGACTTATTTCAGTGATCATGTCAGCCAATTTTTTTTGTATCAGCTGGTTCGAAGCGAGCGGCCTTCCGAATTGTTTCCGATCTAATGTGTACTCTCGAGCGATCTGCAAACATGTTTCGGCCGCGCCGAGAGCGCCCCAAGCGATTCCGTACCGAGCATTATTGAGACATCCGAAAGGCCCCTTCATACCTACTACGTTGGGCAATAAATTCTCCTCCGGTATAGATACGTCGTCTAGCAATATCATGCCAGTCGTTGAGGCTCTCAAGGAAAATTTACCATTGATTTTGGGCGTGTCCAGCCCCTTCTTAACTTGAGACCGTTCGACTACGAAGCCTCTTACTTTATTATTTTCTTCTTCATTTTTAGCCCACACTACGAGTATGTCTGCAATGGGTGAGTTTGTAATCCACGTTTTCGAACCGTTGAGAATGTAAGATTTTGACTTGGCATCGTACTTCGCTTTCGTAACCAACGCACCGGCGTCGCTTCCGTGGTCGGGTTCCGTTAAGCCGAAACAGCCGACTAATTCACCTTTGGCCATACGCGGTAAATATTTTTGCTTTTGCTCCTCCGACCCGTACATGTAAATAGCACCCATGGCCAAGCTACTCTGTACACTCATAGCCGATCTGTATGAAGAATCTACACCGTCCAATTCTCTAGTAATAAGTCCATAAGTTACAGACGACACTCCAGCACAATCATAGCCTTTAATGGTGCACCCAAGGATCCCCAATTCACCCATTTCTTTGTAAATCGCACGATCGAACAGTTCGTTTCTATTTGCGTCGACCACTCTAGGCATTAGTTTCTCTCGACAATAAGCTTTCAACGAGTCCCGGACAGCCTTTTCATCGTCACGTAATTGTCGATCTAAATTCAAAGGGTCCTCCCACTTAAAACTCACTTTTGCGTTGTTCAAGCCCGATGTAGATAACGCTCTAATGTTATTACAATTGTTGCTAAGTCCACTCCACAACTTAGAGTATTTCGTCAAATTTACAGCCATGTTAATTTATTTACTTATTAGATGTATATAGAACTTTCAACTAGTTTTTATTCACTCTACATACACTCTCTACATATATTTAATTACGTCAAGCAGATTCTTCAATCACAAACAGAACAATAACCGGTCACATTTATTATCGTTTTGATAAAAATATATGATAACGCAAAGTAACCTCACATATGACCTAGTGACAACACACTGTTTTTAATAATACACCACCCGCAGTCCACTTAAGACTTATCGCTTGTTGCCAACGTCAGATCTTATTCATATGCTTACCTTCGAGATTACGTATTTGCCTTCTCTAAAACTGTAGGCGAGACTTTGTAATGTATTAATAATGTTATGTAAAAAAATGTGTATTTACTTGGTATTTAATAATAAATAAGTTAGCTATGTTGTAATATATTCTTTTTTCCATGACATGACTTAAAACACAATTATTAAAGCGGAGAAATGAAAAGAATTCGTCTCGAGTGGGAATCCAACCTACCACCATCGTCTTGTTTAGAAACTAATAATTAAAACACGACATAATATGATTTTTCCCATGTTTAACACGAAAGTACAATATATATATATATATACATATATATATATGCAATATATCATATTAAAACTTGAAGGAAGCAATGGATAGTCGGGTCTGTTTTTAATATTTATACCGATACAAAAAGTGAAGTACAAAAATATTACCCATACATTTTTAAAACAGAAAGCTACGAGTTAAAAACTTTGCCCATGTCGTGAGTGGTTTTAAATAGCGGTGCCATTTGGACGATATTTTGAATTAAAAAGTAAAAAAATGTTGGTAAAAAGTGTTCGACGTGGAAAATTTACCGACGTTGTTTATTTACACCTATTAAAAGGTAAAAATATGTCGTTGTCATTAAACAGAAACTAGAATTTTTTTGTTTTGTTGCTCGTACTTCGACCATTTTTTTCTCGAATGTTAACATTTCTTTTGCTTTCTGATTTTTGTATATTTCGTGTAGAGTTGAGAGAACTTACTAATTAGTCACTGTGATTTTAATTCAGGTATAATGGTTGACGAAGTGACGACGTTAACTTCTGCCACCCAACACGCAATGTTTCGAAAATTGTACGGAGAGTGAGCCTATTTTCTATAAGTAGAGTGTTTTAACACTAGGGTAGACCTGCTATAAGCTAAAAAACATTATAAGTATATTTTTAATTTCTTAATTTCAATAACCACTAACTCTATCCTCAAACAAAAGAAAAATAACCACGAAGTATGACAAAATAGAAAGCCTTAGCTTCCCTGGTGGCTGCGGACAATGCCCTCTTATTTATGTCCCACAGCAAAAAGCAACGTTATGAGTATGAGAGCCATTTTACTTTCTTTGCACATGTTCCGAGTTTTTGTTATACATGCTAGTGATCCGTGTAAAGGTTGTAGCTAGTCAAACTTCCACATTACTATATTACGTAAAGTTATATGAGTAAAGAGGATGTCGTGGGTTCAATGCCCACTCGGGGGAATGATTACTAGTATAAATATATAAAGATGTATTTATTTGAACCATCATTATCTTGGCAATAGAAATAAGAAATTTACTGTCCATAACATCAATTCTTCTTTGAATAATCGACATTTTCTTAATAAACTTCACTGTAATAGCACTTCATTGAAAATTGACAAACATTTTACGGCGACCTGCCATAAAAGTGGATCACTTACCATAGGATATCCGGCGAAGATCGTAATACGGACCAGAAACTTCTATAAATTATTCAATCTCTATTTGCATCACAAACGATGCCTGAGAACCGTGAGGTCTTAGACCGTAATAGCACCTTGGCTCCGTGTTAAACTGACCTTAGTTGATTTTAGCTTAAGATTATTGTTTTTTCGACTTCACACTTTATCCCGCAAGTAGTAGGATAGGCAGGGGGAGCCCAATCTTAACACACCCGCTCCCCACTTAATATTTTTTTCTTTTTATGTAAGAAGTATTATCATTTATAATAATAATTAATGATATAAATATTAATTAATTATATTAAGTTACGGAATTTTAAAGTAATCTTTTGAAATTTGCATGTTGAACGATGGCTGAGAGCCGTGAGGTCTTAGACTTTTAATTATTAATTGGCCTTGTTTCCTTATTACGCCGGCCTCATTGATGCATAGCCTGTGTCTCAGGGTGTGGGGAAACTCATATATAATTGCAGTCAGCTGCACCGCTGCAACCTGAAGCTCTTTAATGGCCCAGTGATTTTTCTACTCATATGCAAATGTCAGATTAGCATACATTGCGTTCCCGCTCGCTGTTTTGCTGTTGAAATGTTTAATTCTATGTTTTTATTAATGTGTACCGAGTGTGATGAATGTGCAGTTTATCCTGTAGATAACAAATTATGCTTATACTCTTACTGTTTTGTTTCTGTGATTATTGTATTTATAATGTTCTTATTTATAATGTGTATCTTTGTTTTTTTTTGGTTTATGGTTTAGTAGCTAGAGGAATACGAAGAACCAAACGTCAAATTATAATTATATACTTAACTATTTATATTTTTTAGCTTTACATTGTACCCCAGTATTGCAGATATAGTAGGGTCAGCAGAGGGTTATTAAAAAATGTGAGGACACTCCGTTCTCCTTTTAAGACAATTCTGTGCGCCATGGCGGCGAAACTAAACGGTGAGTTTTGCCTCGTTACCAGACCAAGGAAATAATACTTTATATAAAAAAAATATTAAGCCATTTTCCTAATAAAACTAATAGACTAAGCTAAGAAAACGCAACCAACGTCTACGAATTAAAATATTAAAGCAAATACATTTAAACGTCAGACTAAGGGGCTAAGTGCATATTATAAAATCGGAAACTCAAGTAAGTGACGTTCCCAAATTAGAGCATCGCAGTGGATTCCTCAGCAACATAAATGGAATAGTCGTGTAGTAGAGCCTTCAAATAGAGGATAATCCAAAGTACATTACATAAGTTAGCATATTTAATGTGCTAGCATTGGTTAGTGATTCCCCTGCTTGACGCATTGCGACACGAGAGCATGTCGCGAGGTGTGATGTGCCATTGTCTGAAACACAAGGGTTGGGGGTTCGATCTCCGTTCAATTTAATTATTTTCATTTACCATTATCGTTATGAAGCAGAGGAATGCGAATATACATGCAACGGTTGTGGGTTCGATTTATTCTTGATATTTCAATAGTTAATATTTTCAAATTATCCAAGTTCCTAGTTCCAGAATTGTCTATTTTATTTTAATACTTATGATAAATGCATTATAAGTGTCATATCTTAAGGTAAATATTATAGTTATTATTAATAAAAAAATCTATTATATTAAAACATTAAAAAAAAAGTAAAATTAAGTATTAAAATTAAATACTATACTTTTTTTATCAACATCCGAAACTTTTCTCACAGACTATCTTCACTGTAACTTTTATTTCACTTGAATATTCTTTGTAAGGTTTGTTTTACTTTCTTATTTTATTTTTTGTTTCTTTTCATACTTTAATTGATAGTTTTTTTCTAATAAGGAAAAAATGTATAAAATATCTTTCCAAAAGTGGAAAAATCGTTCCGAAATTTGTTTATGATATAAGGTTTTTTTTTCTTTATAATGCAAAAATGAACAAAGTTTTATGTGGAGTATAATCTAGCCTTGGTTACTAGTGTATGGCATTCATATGTAAATTTGGTATATTATAAATTATAAAATAAAAGTGAAAACTAAAATGGAACGATGCGAGATTGGCCTACTTTCAATACAAGTTGCCTTTATATTCTTTATCTTTTGCATATGTTGTAATCGATTTAAGTACTATGTCACGTACCCTGACACTTCTAATAACGCGTCGAAATTATTTTTTATACATCCATTGTCGTTTTTTTTACTTAGTTTGACTTACAATTGAAAGCATATAACAATATTACGAAGATAATATGAAATGCTATACTTAAATATTTATTTAGCATACTTAAATAATTATATTTGTTTTTTGGTGGCAAAAGTTCATCTGATTATTAAGCTCATCAGACTTATCATACTTCTTATTTATAAGGTTACACACGAAATTATTAAACCACACATCTATCATTTATTTCTGGAATAAGAAAAACTGAAATTTGTTAAGTTATCTAACGGAAAATAAAGTCTATTTTTTATTATTTGATAATATTCCTTTGAAATAAGGAAAAACTCGATCTGTTCCATAAAGATACAAGCTGTTGAGAGCTCATTCATAGAAATATATACATAAAGACATACATAAAGATTTGAATTATAATATGAATTTCTACATGAAATGGAATATATTTAAAGCTTTCACAATGGTAGGCTTTTGAAACTCTAAATCTGTAGTGATTAAATAAAGCTCCAGTTCTTGATATTCAGGCATGAGAAATTAGACTTACGATTTACCTAATTCGCGTTCCGTAGACGTAATGTCGTGCATATATTAAAACTAAATGGCAGACAATTCTGATGAGTTATGTTACTTTTGATATCACAAATAAATTATAATAGATTATCCCTGATATATTTAAGCTGTTAGTTAATTTTCTAAGATATAGAGTTTGATCTAGGGTAAATTATAACAGTGTAATTAGGTAAATTATAACAGGGTCTGCGTAAAAAAAAGGTTCAACCTCTGTTCAGAGCAGATACAGTAAATTATTTCATTTTCTCAGATGGGAATCGAACTCAGAACCTGCCGCTTTTACAGTCACACGCTTGTACTCCTGCGCGGCGACCGGTCTTGTCACATAAGATGAAAATTACGTTAGTATAATAATACATAATTTTCATCTTATGATTTATTATAGTGTCGTACGTGTCGTTCTGATACTATATTTTTTTTCTTCTTTTTTTATAATGATTAATATAATTTCTAATATTTACAACAAACTTGCTATTCACGTACATACGTTATTCTAAATAATGGATAGAAATTACAGTATTTGTCGAACAACAACGATAAATCACTAACTTGTTTCGAAGCTGCCCCAATTTGACAATTTATCTTAAAAACTGTCCAGATATTTTAGGAAGCTGACTTTTCAAGAATTTCAAGCTTGAATAGTTTGTCCATACTGTTCAAGCAGAAAACTTATATGAAATACTGTTATTGATTTCTTTGAGCACGCTTCAAAGTTTGTTTACGACATTAACTTTACTACTGCATGTAAATTTAAAACTTCAACACTTTTGGACGTGACGTTAAATTTACAATACTTTGCAACTTTAAAAGAAAAGCATATTGAAATCATAATGTGTTTCAGATTTATTTAAGTTCCGAGTGTGAATGAATCTCTTAAAATTTACTATAAATTGAAATAAAATTTCTTAGTTTCTAAAGTTTATCTATTTACAAATCGTAATTGTTTTATTATTTTCTTGTATTTGTATCATAAAAATTTTTTTTGACAGTACAGCATCTTCGCAACGACGACTCCAATTAAAACTATATCTTTATTAACTGTGCAGAGCATAAAAGAGTGGAGTGGTGGTACAAAAAGACCCTGGATAATTGCTAGCTTAGCGCTAGCTATTCATTACTATGTCTTGTCCATTCTATTGTTTTTAAATGTGTAAGAATTATAATGTGCGGGTTAGAGTCCCTCCACATTACATGAAGAATCTCGAACCCAGGCATAAAAATAGCTTTTCAATGGATGTATTCTATGGATTGTAGATTATAGCTTGACTGAATGCGGGAAAATGCGTGAAACTAGAAAAATACGATTAAATATGTGAAAATTATGAGAGTAACTTTATGTTCCTTCAAAGAGCTTTATTTATTTTAAAAAATAATGACAACATCTAAGTACAAATAAATATCCCATTGTTTCCCAATCAGAGCAAGTCAGGTACACAAAACTCAACGATTCATTATGATAGAGAATATTTATAGAGATATTCTCTATTTTATAAAGATAAAATCTAATGATGTTAACATATTCTCAAAAAAAAAAACTATTTTACATCGATATATTTTATTTGAATATTTCGCTTATTCTTAATATCTTATTGTTATAAATACAATATCGTTATTAATATAAATTCCATGAAAAGTATTTTTTTTTCACTTTACATTTTATTTCAACATAATGTAAACCTGAGTTCACCCATAAAATTTAATATGGCCTACAATAAAGTATTTAAGCGGTCGTAAAAATTGCTCTACTGATTTATACTCTTTTATACGTGAATTTAAAGGATTAATTAAATTTATCGAGGATCGTCTGGCGTCAGTTCAATATTCAAGGCGATCAGTTGCAGAGTTTTTAGCAAAGCCGTTAATGCAATAAGATATGTAATACGGTCTGTGAATTTTGTTTTATCTTCTTTGTTATATAAAAGAGTGATTTGCGAGGGTTTTTTTTATTTAATTAAGAAAAGCGCACTATAATAATAAAATAAAGAAAAAAATCTGTGTTCCTCCCACTAAATTATTTATAAGGAATAAAGATACGCGAATTCAACGTAGCGCGTATGTTAAGAGCTAAAAAAGTAAATCGTTTTATGATAATTACAGTAAGCGAATCGAGCAGAGGTTGGCAAGTAAAGCAAGCAAAAAGGTCTAATTTGGATATTATGGAAATGAAATAAAAAATCTCTCTTTATTCAAAATTATGTTACCCTTAGAGCGTTCTATAACTAACAACGTAAAGTTACGGTTCGGTTAAAATTATTCCATAAGTTACTTTTATAATAACTTGAACCTTAGTAAGTTTAAAATCAATTTGATTACACGATATCCTCACATCGCCTTAATAATCGTATTTTTCTTGACGTTTTTTAATTAAAATATTAAAAAGGTTATATCAACGTGCAAAGTTTAAAACTTTAGCGGAATTTTGAAATAAAAGTGACTTAACTCTCTCTACCATCCCTGCTATGTTTAATTATTTTTTATTGATCATAATAACTAGGAAAAAAGATAAAATATTTGGAAAACAAGATATAGCGAACCTACTGGCTTCATTAGTTTCTTAGCAGGTACCTTAAAACCACTGTCAACTATATTGGCAAGAAGGAGTGCAGTGAAGAAATTCTTATTTATGTAATAATTTTTTTCAGCATCACCATATATCTGGCATACAACAAAGACAAGCAGAGGAAAGTGGAACACTCCGCTCCCCATTTTCCGCTGAAATTTCGATGCAGAGCTTGATAAGTAATAATTGTATATTATACTGTATAGTATATAATAGATGAACTTTAATTTAATATTTGCTTTACACAAAGCTTAATACAGCGTAAGTTAAATCTAAGTATATAAGTGGCGTGTACTCTAAAACAATAGAGCTTAATTAAGTTCAAATAGTAGATTAAATTTGATCCTAGCAGAGTGTTATCAATTGTCTGCTTTCGTCTAGTTGTTTATACTGTAGGAAGTTATGTAATTTAAATATTTAATTTTAAAAATATACTCAAGTATTTGAGCGTAAATAAAAAAAAATCTAAAATATTAGATTATTTATTTATGATGCTAATTTATGTCCAGATAAATATGTGGATGTTTTTAGTTGTTAATGGTTTAGTAATTTACTAGATTTTATCGATTATATACCATTGAAGATTCGTTCTTGTATAAGTATATACAGCATCAGGGTAAAATGAGTATAACACTATAACTTGTGGGGATAGACGCCAGTGTAAGTGATTTAATGGTCGACGTTGCTAAGGAGATAGATCGATTAATCTCAGCGTGAACTAAATTGTAAGACCACCATTCCAAAGTTAGCAGCTTTCGTGAAAATACATAGCAGGGTAGGTGGAGGAAACCTAGTGTTAAGACACTCACAAGACACAACTTAAGACACAACTTTTTTGAGCCTTTTGCCTTGGTGTCAGAGCGAAGAAATGAAAATATTGAGTGGGTGTCGAACCCACAACCGTCGTTAGTGCCCCTTTGCCGCGACGGCTTGAGGAACCGGGTAATACTGAAATGTTGTCTTATCAAATGTAAATATTTTAAAAAATATAATAGTTATATTTTTAGAATATACATATGTAAAATAAAAATAAAAATGCTTTTTCTTAACATTACTGCTAAAATGTCTACAACATACAATAAAGTTCTTTAAAGTTCAATTAACGAACATGTCGATACATTGTCTAAAGCAAGAACTTTTATAAAAATGATTTAATAATTCTTAATTTAGAATTTCTAACGGTAGTTAATTGATTTATGGCCTAACTTCAATATGCTTTTTGAGAACGTAACATATTTTTGGAGGGAAAAATCTAATTTGCTTCTAAGTGTTCATAAAATATTGAAACACCGACCTTTTCAGTGGACGAGTTTCTCTTGTCTTCAGGATATTAAAAATTTCATACTCCTATTTCATATTCGCGTATATTTACTTGGAGAACGATGTGATTTAAAAGATGAAAGATATTGTCACGAAACTGAAAATTTTTACCTACGTTATATAGCTTCGTTCATAATATATCTTTACTTTAATAATATTTTTTTATATAGTATTAAAATCATCCGTTTTTACTTAATTTTTGGATTTTTATTCACTATTGAACACATACATTACATATTTTATGTATATTTTTTTTATTTTGATTTAATCGTATATAAAATAATAATTTCTTAATATTCCTTCACTAGAAGTGTACATTAAAACACAGTTTTCAGTATAGTTTATTAGAAACATTCTAGTTCATTTTAAGCTTTTTTAGCAGCTCCTGTGATCAGTGCGGTTTCAAAGGAGCTTCGTTGCATCAGGTTAGATCCGGGATTTAAGGATTTACAAAAATTGCATCGGTGTACAAAACATTTTCTGTTTAAGAGAAATGTGTAGATTACTTTGAAACTAGCTAGCTGATGTCTTTTCGATTCTAGATCTTTTATTTCTTGTATCTTTGGATAACTGTCTCCAAGAAGTGAAACAAAATGACATGAGTAAAAGGAGGTGACTTGAGCATAAATTGCCTGCCGAAGGTCATATATGAAGAAGTTGATGACACTCGACGACAGTGGACAGTGGATTTGCATTAAAATAACTTATAAAAAAATACGTAAGTAGAATAAAAATTAGTCCAATTACTTTGTAAAGCACAATTCTATATCATCAAAATCACAAACACCTAATATTAAGTACTGGTATCTAACTGCGATCACTGCGCTACGTACAACAAATGCCTGTCTTTAAAGGCTAACAACGCTACCTACATATCGCCCCACCGCGTAATTCCGATAATGCCTCGTATATATCACTCCGTTTTACTACACTTCTATTATAATAAAACTTTGTTTATTCATTATAATAAAATGTATATTGATAATAAATTAAAGGAAGTTAGTTTAATTTTCTATTGTATTTTATAATATAGCTGCGCGCATTATTCTGTATACAGCAAGGCATTGTTGAAATTATCTTGTCAGAAGTCCTGCTAGGAAATGAAAATATTTTTTCCTCTTTCTCTTTTATTTATTTTGTTATATTTTTCTCATTTAGGATTACGTAGGATATTATTATATCCTAGAAGTTATATACAAGCCAGTAATTTCGTCACTTTTGTAGAATTTATTATATAGGTATACATACGAATACTTCATATATCACTGTATTCTTCTCCTTTTTTTTCTTTTTTTTATTTTATCGCAGTAATCCGCAATTAACAGGATAGACAGAGAACCTAGTGTTAAAACACTTCGTTTTCTACTTCTCGCTTAATTTTGAGTGGTGGAACTCAACCCCGCCCTTTGCTGTTTTACCAGATCAAAGAAGTGAAAATATTAATGAATAACAATGAATTCCCCCGAGTGGGAATTCAACCACGTACGTTACGTCACCGACACGTCGTTGCGCATCGATAGCTTTAATATCATCAATATATAAGCGTTTAGTATCTTCTTGTTAAGATGATTACTGTAAGACTCGAAGAAGACGATTACTGTGATACTGTAAGACTTGTAACGTTCAAGTATCTATTTGCAACATGTAATTAATTTAATATAAATAAGTAATTAACACGTATCTCAATATAAGTCGTAAGTACGTGCCTGAATATAATACAAAGTATAAAATGATGGTATTAAATAATTATATTGATATTGAGGCCAGTCAGAATGAAAGATTTATATTTTTCAATACTTTAAAATAAAAAAAAAATACTTTAACCTTTATAATAGGTAAATAAAACCATTATGACTTATCGATTTAGAGGACCCTATTTTTGATTTTATCAGTATGTAGGTACACGTGTTCAAAAGATGTTGAAAAGCGATTTAATATATATTTAGCTTTAAAAGACGTAACGGGTGGCACGTATTCGAAATAACGAGGGATGTTCACCCTATCTCCGATCACCCCCCATGAAGACGCATTATGCTTTGAGGTACATCGTTATTTTTTAAATTGAAAGCAATGGCCGTTTGATATGCATTTTTCGTTTCTTTATCAAATCAGTCGCTTGAATATTCTCGTTACTTTAAAATTTGCATGAAATTTACTTTGTGTGATTCAGCAAATAAAATAGATATTTATTTTAAATTTTCTGTAGCATTATATTAAATAATATTTAATTATTAAAAGTAAGTAAGTAAGTATTACATATTGAAACTTAGTGGTAATTTCCCGATTGAGAGACAAAGCGTGAGTTGTGCCACTCAACAGATATATATATAAAGTAAAGTACGGAGTGACCTCCGATATCTGAGAGTATGAAGCTAAAATATATTAATAATAAACAAATATATTTTCCCTTATTATTCCCCAGAAATTCATCTAGCTAACCGTGTCTATCAATATTTTTTGAAACTTTCAAAATTTCATATTTACATATTATACAAAAAAAAAAAAGTTTTGTTATTTCTTATAATTTGAAAACTATATTTATGCAAAAATATATAAAATAATTTAAAAAAATATACATTTTATCCTTTTAGCCTAATCGTTAGTGAATGTAAATTAGGTATAAATTATATAACATACATGTTATACATATATATATGGAATACCGGGTGTCATTGTTCGATGGACATCGCGTAGATTAGTCTCGTCGTCTTGCTTAATCTGAACATATACACAAACACATTCATTACACCTATAAGTAGTAGTAGATTGACTTAGAAAAGAAATAAAGGTGTTTGATTTCATCATACTTTTCTTTTAGCTTTACGCTATATCCCGCAAACAGTAGGGTAGGCATAAAAAAGGGTAAAGGGGAACAGAGTGTCACTACACTGTGCCCTATTTTTCGCCGAGCTTAAGGAGCTTTATTGCATGTTGAATGTCGAAACTCAATGATGCACTTTGCCATCACCAGAGCGAACAAATAAAAATATTAAATATCCCATTTCTTCGAGGGGGATTCAAATGTACAAGCTGTCGCTTGTATAGTAACACGCTTGTGCCCCTGCGCCACGACTGGTCTCAGCTGTCACATATAATTTTGTAAAAAGTGGTCTACAAAAAGTCTCTTGCAAAATTCACACTGGCGGAGCTAACGAATATTTATGCAATAAAATCAAGCAAACAAAAGGAAAACGGTCTACTTATATTTAATAATACTCTAAACAAATCTAGAATATCAAATTTTATAATAAGTCACATTTTAAAAGTGATTTCATGTTATGTTACTTAATAAGGTTTAAACACAAGTAGGTAGGTAGGTTAGGTAAACACAAGTATTTTTTAATGATACAAAGTACGTAGAAATTAATGAAAACTAGTTCTAGAGGAAATTTAAATGGAGTTTTTCACATAGCCTGACGGATGCGGCAATGGCGCGCCATTTTGTGATTTCCCTCTTGGGAAGGCATCAAGTTAGGCGAAGTAAATCTGCCATATCTTCTGTAATGTCTCTCCTGGTATTTTGTCGAATTCGCTGACCGTAAAATTGCAAAAACTGCGATAAATCACCTTATTTACGTTTATTCGTTTGGTTTTTACTTGTCAATGTAATTATATATAACTATCTGTATTTTTGGCTATTAAATTAGAAATAGTGCTTAATTTACACGCTTTGTCTTGACACCAGATGTTTAATTTTGTCTAGTAGGAATCGAACCCACACTTTTTACCGTCACGTTTGTGCTCCGAGGACACGACCGCTCCAAAGAGAGAAATTAGATGTTATATCTATTTTGAGATGCAATTTATATTTAAAATTAATTGAAAATATTTTTTAAAAATTGTATATGTTTACTTAAAAAAACATTAAACTTTATATATGCACAAGCACATACGTATATTTAACATCTTTTACTAGAGAATGAGGTTAGCAGCGTAGTCGGCTGCTCTTTCACAATTTTTTCGTAGCCATCGAAAGTTGGTAAATCACTTCAAATATTAGTTCACAACTTTTTAATGAAAGGGGGGGCTCAGCCGAAAAATGCTTGAAACCTCAAACAGGCAAATCAGAACTACGAGACTGGAATAATGTTTGAGACAGAAAAGTTTGCGCTTTGAACCCTAGCGAGGGTAAGTGTTTTTTGCATTTCGATCCACGCACACCGCATACCAATGGATAAAGGATCGATGGCTGTAGAAACTTGCAGAAGAAGTACCTGAACGACTGTAGGTAGGTTGTAGTAGGTTGCCGTGCTTATTTATACAAATAATAAATTACAACGGTTTACGACTAAGGAGCATAACGCTTTTACGACGGCAACGAATAGTTTGCGAAACTGCTTCGAAATCCGCAGCTTGAAATCGGTAACTTATATTTTCAACATTCGCATTGCAGTGGTGCAGCAATAAAAGTGTAGAAAGCGAACTGTAAAGTCTTGAGAAGGGAAGCCAAATAATAAAGTTTTTCCTGTGTATTTCGTGGAATTTTGTTTGAATTAATATTATTATTATTAATTCAAAAAAAGTAGTAATCTATAATCTGTATATGTCTATGAAAGGAGATGTTCCCATTGACTGAGGTAAACGTACATCCGGGACCGCTGTGCGTGGAAACGTGAAATTTGGACAGATGTTTATGTTTGTAATGTGGACACTAAGAAGGAATCTTAAAAAATGTTAATCCGAAAGGGATGAATTAGGGGTTGAGAGTTTGTATAGATTTTTTTTGAAGCGGCACAGATTTTTATAAAATTTGAAACCGTGTTTCAGAGTTTTTTATAATTCACCCCCTGAATTGTAAATAATTTCATAAATATATTTAGTAAATTCGGCTAGTACTAACAAATCAAATTAAAAAAAAATCAAATATAATTAATCAGTATAGAGTCACACACCCCCTGGGCTGTCACTGGCCCCTCTATTTCCTTTTATATATTTCCTTTTATAGATTTTTTTAAAATTAGTGCTTCGGAAGCAAAATAATATGTAAATTTAATTTTATTGCTATAATGTTATTACTATGTGACGAAGTATGATAGCAATAAAACTTCCGATGTGGAAAATATGAAGTTGATGTAAAATTGTTTTTGCTTAAATTGTGAAATCCAGAAATACCGACAGCAAAAGTTTGTTGGGTCGATAAAATATTCAATTTAAGTTTAATCGAGATTCTGAAGAATATTTGGCTATACGGTGAAATGAATAACTAATATTGTAACCCTATTACGAGTATACATTTTATATAGATTTACATACAAAATTTAAATATATTTAAATTATTCATTCGATCAGATGCGAAGTACTAAGAAAATAGGAAAATAGAGAGAAGTATCATATTTTTTTCCAGGTTTATATTCAAAATTATAAAATCTTTTGTTTTTTATTATTTTTGTTTAACAAAATCAAAAATTATTTTTTACTTTTTAATTCGTTGTGTGAAGTCGGTTGTTTTTTTGAAAGAATTAAGAATGTTTCTCAAACGAGTCAGTAGATAGCGGTTGTCAATGTTTGTTGGAAATATTTAATATTTTTTTCCTCTTATTTCATTTCTTAATTTTAGAGGATTCTATATTATTTTTTCACTTATAGAACTATATTTCTACATCTCTATATCTGTTACTATATTGTTAAAATATATTAAATAAATAAAATGAAAATATATAAGTACATAAATTAAATATAAGAATAGTATACGGAATACGTTACAGAAATGCAAACATGCTTATCCACGCTTTGTAAGCAGGAGTATATCGCAGTCAGGTCTGTGCGGGAGTTTTTACGACTCATACAGAAATTGTGATTGTACATAATAAAATGAACTTTTGAAAAATATAATAAAATATTTACTAAGCAGTTTTAGAACAAAGGGAAGTATTAAGACTACAAAGTAAAAATCTCAATGTTAATATGTTTCTTTATGTTAAGAAAATATTATTGTATTGTAATCAAATATAATTCATCTCATTTTAATATTTTATTTACTTTTTAGCATGTAAGCATTAAAGAATTAATATCATGTGACTGACAAAGCACAGCATTACAAATAACCTCGATTTCCTTCGCACGCGAGCCTCCAAGACTTGTAATGCACTACAAACTTTAACGATCGCTTGGCGTGTTCGTAAAAACTTTAAAAGATCAATGATAAGCTTAATCGGTGAAAGAAACACTGTAACTCATATCCATTTTGACAATATTTAATGTATAGTGAGTGAACTTTTATTCCGCTGCGAGGTTTAAGAAAATTATTGTATTGTTAGCGGTAACATATTTTGTTTGTATTTAAATTATTTAGATTATATTCTCTTAGTAAGATAGTGTACTCGACTTTTAGCCGATTTTTAAGCCCGTAGTTATAAGCCGCTGTCAACTCTGATATTACTGAATGAGTCTCGAATGAGGGGCAAAAAATATTTAACAAGGAGTTGACGGTAACGTAAAAGAGGCAGGGAAGAATTGAAAAATGTGATGACAGTGGACGAGGTGAATTTGGTATGTAGAGAGAGAGAGTATTTGGCGCTCTGGTTACCATCGCTAGTGATACAGGTGAAGCTAAAAAAATATATTAGTATAGTAACAAATATTATATTTAAAAAAATAATTATAATGTATAAATATTATAATTTTCACATAAGTATTTTCACTTTGAAAAAAGGATACACAAAAGGAAACTAGAGAAGGAATCTAGGAAACACAAAAGGAATAGTCTAAATATAAGTATAAATCGCATGCGCTTCTAAGCGCAATAAACGTTCTCATTAGGCCTTTTAAAACCGCAAAAGGCTTGGTTTGTCTAGACTGTTATAATTAAAATTATTCTTGTAATTATGCTCTTGATTACAAAGTTTACAATTAAAAAAGTTTGTGAAATAGTGGCTAGCTTTAAATAAATTTTAAAAAAGATAAAATAAATGTAAATTACTAAGATCCCAGTAAAAAATATCATTCGACCACAATATATAAGGCCTTAAGTATACAATTTTCGTAAGTGCACATGGTCAAGAATATAATGTTGAATGATGGCCTAATTTAAGCCACTTCTCGACTATGAAGTATTTGTATTGATTTAGGTCGTAATCGCACGACGACGGCGTTTAACCCTGGTTAAGCGACGCTCCAACGACTATGATATAACATAGTTAATTCAAAATTATACTTAAATGCATTAACTTAAATATAAAACAACACACTTAGTTTTTAAACCATATTTTAAATTTAATTCATACACACATGCAATAAAATCATTGTCAGTGGAATTGACAAGCTTTTTCTTTTTGCAGTAGTTATGTACTTTTCTCCTCAAAATCATATATATATTTGCATATTTGGTATATTTGCATAAGTGGTGGAACATTATGTGACACTTTGTGTAAGCTGATTAAAGTACTTTAAATTACCAAGATTATAGATTATTTTATTCAAAATTCCGAACCTTAACTCCTTGCCATAACTGTTTAGAATAATTTGACACAAGTATGCCTAGTAAATATAGCCTTATCTCACGCAGTTCAAAGCTTATCGCAGTCGTTACCAGCGCATAACAAAATATTAAGACTAACAGAGAGTATGAAAAACCTTATTAAGATTCACCTACAAGGATAATATTATTAGCGATTGTGCTGTTGTTACTTTGTCATAATAAAGTGGTTGTGGGTTCGATTCCCACTGGAGGAAATAAAATATTGTTTTCCAATCAACACGCCCACAGGATTTATGGGAAAATGAGAGACAGTGTCTTAATAATATTATATGTTATATGTCTTAATAATATAATTATAGGTTCCTTCTAGGGTTCCCTGCTGTATACGGAATACAGTGTGAAGCTAATACTTTAAAATACATAAGTATATTTTACCCATAAAAATACAAAAGCGTCAAGTATGTAAATTTCGAGAAATTTATAAAATGTAAGGTATTAAACTTGACTTCTCTCCATAGCGTGTGGACACACATATAGCAGTCATTACCACGCAAAGACTTGTATAGAACATGAGACTTCGTGTTAAATGCACATTTAAGTGTCAAAGTAATTTGGTAAATAAATAAGTAATGCTGTAAAAACATAAACAGATTTAAATGAATTATGTACTCGTACCTACTTATGGTATTGTTTTTATGTCGGATTCTTGTGTAAAATTATGTAAATAAATAATTAAATAAAAACAATTGTGTGTTGTGTTTATCATTTTGTCGAGTGGAAATCAAATCTCACAACCTATAGCGTTTTTCTAGTAATTAGGTCTTCAGTTCTTTAGATAATCTGTATTTTCTGATGAAAAATTGTTTTTTTTCCATGAAATATAAAATTTCTACATAAAATATTTCTATAAAAATCTTTAATAATAACAAAAAAATATAAAATGTATATATGTAATCATGTATACAAAGTTACTTTACATACCAATACTGCTGTAGTCGTATTCCATTCGCAATAACTAGTATAGTAATAATTAATTTTTGGAGAGTACTCTTGCCATAGATTAAAATTTATTACAACCGCATTTAATTTCGTAGCGAAATTATAACTTTTAACTTCATTGGTTTGTTCGTCATGAATATTATAAAGTTTATGGCTTTTAAACTATATATTATTACCTTATATCTTCGTATTAAAAGGAGGATATCTATGTTTGTTCATTTTAAAATAGAATTTAAGGCAGATATTGAATGATAGTTGTCCAACTAAGAGTATTTATTTTTATAATTTCAAACTGTATCCCGTATCCACATATGGGTAGGGTAGGCAAAAATTTTACGACACTCCGTTTCCCACTTTCAGCCCAGTTGTGACATGACGTGTTTTGTGGCAGAAAACAATTCACCCCCCGGAGTGGAAATCATAATGGATATAGAATGGAATTCAACTGGCGCGGTTTTCGCCAGCCGCTGTGCCACTGTGGCCTCAAGTGAAATTAAAGATACATAATGAAATTTCATTCTTTAGCTAACAGTAAATAAAATATTAATATAAAATTTATATAGTTTAGTTATGATTTCAATTTATATAAAGATTAATTAACGCAAATCGCGGCGTTTAGTTACGCCACTTAATATGCAATGCATCGACAGTTTGACGGAAAGTGGGGAACGGATGCATCTTACTGGAAACGGAATGTGTTAACACTAGATTCCTAAGTTCTCTCCGCCTACCCTTACCTTTTTCATAAACTTTTTGTTAGCGTGAAGTCAAAAAAAAAGTTTTTAATATTATTTGCCTCGAGATTTATATACATAAGTGTTAATACATTGTTATCAACATTTATTATTTAAAGTAATTTCTCAATGTCCTTTGCCCTTATAAACATCTTCTGTGTAAATAAAATTAGAAAAATAAGTAAAATAAGAGAAGATAACGAGAAGAAGAAAAAAATTCATACGATTTTTCTTAACAGATGTAATAAATTACTCTAAATTCACTACATTTCAATTCCTTAATGCCTGCCGTCTTTTCAATAACAACATACATTGAGAGCCATTCGCATTCGCTTTTTAATTCAAATTCAATAAGCAAATGAAAGAATGGGTCCCCTAAGGCCAGCGAGTCAGTCGACGTTAATAGACACATTGATGAATATCTCCTCCTCCCCTATAAGTAAAGAAAAACTTTTGATTTAATAAGTATTCCTAGCTCTCGTTCAATACATACAAGGATATTCTATTGCACTTCAGATATTGCACTCATCTGTACGTATGGAAATAGTTATAAATTAATGAAGTATTTGTGAAAATTATGTAATAAAGTGGTTGAAATGTAATAAAAATTATGGTGTAAAATATAAGTTAAAAAATCTAAAAAAATACGCTGTATATGTTGCTATGTTGCTAATACCTGCTGGTAAGTAGAAAGAACAGAATGTATTAACTTTTTAAGACACTCTGTTTTCCATTTTGCGTGTTGAGTGGCGGAATTCATGCAGGGCTTTTGCCTTGATGCAGAGTCAAGAAAATAAAAAAAATATATTATTATATAATGAAGCGCGTAAGCGTTACAGTCACACACTTGTGCACCTACGACACGACGGCCTCACATATAATGTAATTTAATTATATATTTATTAAATAAATTATTTATTAAAAAAAAAAAAATACTTTCATGCCTGGTATGTAAAGGTAGGCAGAGTTAATCCAGTGTCAAGACTGTTTATCCTCACTCTCTGTCGTCTTGTTAAAGAGCGAGAATATAACAAAAATATATTTTTCCTCAAGTGTTAATCGAACCTACAACTATTGTACTGTCGCATTTACATCAGACGTTACGCCACGATGGCCTCTGAAATAAATAATAACACTTAATTACTTATCTTCAAAAGCCCTCAAAATATCAAATTAATAAAAAACACATTATCCTTGTAAGAAATTTGATACATAATTGAGTACATTTTATATGAACATTTTAAAATTTATTTCGACTAAATCTAGAGCTTTATTAAAGGGAATGAGAGTAAAAATTTCAAAATATTCGGCGCAGATGGCGGCCCGCCGGCCACAAAGTTAACCCATTATTAATTTTCTGTTCGTGTAACCAGCAGCGGCTAATGTTGCGAGCTTATTATTGGAACATTTTGTAATGACTGTTAAAATAACAACACGCCACGCTGCCGTACACGCCACCGATACGAATAAAAGAACCTTTGAGTTGCATAAATAATCGTCGAACTTTTTAAAGAAGTAATTTTTAAATTTTTTTTAGTTTTGGGTTATATAATTGAATTCTGGCTAATTATAATATTATATTATTATTATTATGATGGTAAAACCTTGTGAGGGTAGATGTTTACTCCAATTTTTTGAAAAAAATACTGAACAAATTTAAATGAAACTTTACAACAATACATCTTGTACATCAGAATATAAAACATAGTCTTCAACTTATGTAAAGATTTTGTATAAATTAGCTAAAATATATATAAACGGGTAAAGCTGCGCGTGGGCACTAACTATATATAGGTTATATAATATAAACAAATATTAAGAAATCTTATATGAGGCCGTCGTGGCGCAGTGGCATAAGGGTGCTGCCCGCAAACGCGACGGGTGTGGGTTCGATTACCACTCGAGGAAGTGAAATATTTCTCGTTTATATTTCCATTTTTCTTCGCTCTAGTGTCGAGGCAAAGCGCGGTGTTGAGTTCTGCCACTCAACACGCAATACCTCCAGAATTTAGCAGAAAGTGGGGAACAGAGTGTCATAATACAGAGGTTCAATCTGCCTACCCTGCTAATCTGCTGTGTGGGGGATACAGCCTGAAGCTGAGAAAAAAAAAGAAATCTTAAATTCTATTGTAAAATTTAACAAGATTGAATTTAATTGAGGGCATACTTTTCTTACTTATCACACAAAGAGTTCGAGCAAAATGAATAATTTTGTCCGCATGTAACATAAAGAAAATTGGTTCAGTGCAATTTCGGTAATGCACGAGTTGGCTAGAAAATGAGAAATTATGATTGGAGTCAGTATTTCCGTCTACTTGAGATTTCTTGGGTGAAGTGAACATGACTTAACTAAATATTTTTCTTGTAATATATTATTCTTTTAGTGCATTAGTATGTTTAAATTAATATCAATTATTGCATTTGCTTAATGTCAAGACAGTCGATGTTATGTATGGCGCATATCATCGTAAAAGCTCCGAATTCCTAGGTTTGACTAGTCAATTCTCGTGTCTGTTAGTGAAAGCTAAAACATATTATATATTTTCGTCTTTAGACTAAAAAATTTTTAGTCAATCATTGAGTTGTATAACTTTTCAGTCAAACGTCGATATAAAAATTATTAGTTCCCTCTGCATACTTCGCTACATACAGAATATAGCGGGAACCTAAAAAAAAAGAAAGAAGAAATTTCTTTGAATGCGAATCGAACAAACAACTTGTCGCATTTACATTATTTATTAGGATATAAAAATGATTTATTATGATTACTTGCTAATATTTTATTCTTGACAAAATAACTTAAATTAGTTATATTTATTTATTTTATTTTGCTCATATTTGCGACTATTTTACTCTTTCTATTACAACATTAAACTAAAATTCGCATAAAGTGACATACAGAAGATACAAACCGTATTTTCATAAAATTGTTACCGTTAGATCTGACTCGCGGAAATTCTTTACATTTTTACGTGCACCATTTTATGTATATATGGCTGAGATGGCTATTTTATTTTACTGATCCTATGGCTGCTGCAGTCGTAAATTACAAGAAAGGAAATGAGCTCAGTACGCCGGAAAGAGGAAAAAAATGCTAATAAAATTGTACCTCCCGTTAATCACAACCCTCGCTCTCGACATTCTCAATTTAGTACAGATTTTAGTGACCTAGGTCATAAGGAAATTGCTTTTTCCTATTCCTATGTACTTACAGTACCTTTGGTTTTTATTACAAGTGATGTGTATGTAGAATTGAATTTGAATAAAAATATGTTGGCATTTATATGACATTTTGGTATTATAATAATTATGGCAGTGTTCCCCCATACAGCATGTTCTTGATTGTACACTAGTAGTTACTACATAAATCAAAGAAATCTTTTATATGCACAACTTTTTTAAATATAATAGAAAAATATTAAAGTAAGAAATGACGTAGATGAAGATGATGAGGTGGATATGCGGCGTAACTTGGTTTGACCGCATACGTTGCGCTCCAAGAGAACGCTCTCGAAACCTTGGCTGTGTCTGTCCCTGGAGTGAGGGAGCGCTGGTTGTTTGTCGTGATGAACTTGGGCCTGGGAGGGAATGGTGTATCTCCAAGGTGGAATCTCCAAGGACGTTAAAGAAAAAGAAAGTGCAAAGTGATGTAGGTTGAGCATGAAGGCAGACCCTGGCAAAGGTCGGGATTAATGCCAGCAGGAAGAAGATAAAAATAAGAAATGATGTTCATTGGATGTTACAATTCCTAACAGAAACTAATTTCATTTCAATATAAGTATATATTTTGAAGCGACTTCCCTCGAATCGCTTAAGCTTCTTTTAAACGTGACTTTGAATTTCCAGTTTAATTAAATAGAAACAAAAACGGTACGTTCCCCTTACTACGCTTAAATGTTTAGTTTTCATACAGTCACGTATTCAGAAAGTGTTTTTTCCTGTCCATTGCATGATGAATTTATTGCTGTTTTTTTTTTCCTATTTTTAAAAATATATCAAACACGCTACGCAATACGGCAGGTATCACTTTTCTAAAAGTATTCATTTTCAATCCATTCAGATAAAAAGAAATGTATTATAAATAAAATAAATAAGCAAGATTTCTATGTAGTTCCAACTAAATTCGATACAATGTGTGTTGAGTGGCCAAACTCTCCTGCACTTTCTCTAAACACAGATGGCAACAGAGTGTCTTAATACTAGGTTTCCTGTACCTACCCTGATGCGTACGGGATACGTCACGCTAAAAAAATATTATATCTACTAGATAATATCTCCAATCATATACCTAAGACACGGCTCGTTTGCCGCAGACTGTTATGTCTCTACGCTCAATTAATTTACAGATAGTGGTCGCCATAGCAGGTGTCAAGTGTCGGTAATTAACTTCGAAGTATTCTATAGCCGGGGGCGACTATATATTTATCTATGTAAGGAATAGGTTAATTGACTTGGTTGATAGGTGGCCTACTTATTCTAGAGGATATCTGTTAGATTTGTCGGATTCTGGAGAAAATATTGTCCCAAGAGATGAAACGTGGCTTATATATGACAGATAAATCCCACGCTTCCCTCTCCCAAATAGATAATAACAAAATTTAAACGTAAAGACATTAAAAAAAAAATCAATTTCCGTATGAAGTTTATCGTTTCGCGCGTATCGCTCGTTTTTAATAAATGGCTAAGGTAACACAATATATAGCGAATATAAATGTCTACAAAACGCGGCGCGCTATATTGTAACTTGGTTGTGAAGGTTCACGAGGAAAAATGTAACATAAACAAAACGCCGGGGGCAAACAAGTTCAGCCCCAACTTAATAGAATTTTGACGCGATGTCACCTTACTGCAGTAAAGATTTTACATTGCTTATTATAAGCTTAACTCGAGAGCGACTTTATGGGATATTGTATAAGGGAAAGTTGCTTTTTTTTTATACAAAATCGTGATAAACGTGCTTTCTAATTTAAAATATTTGCCAAATTTAATAAATAATATAATATAATAATTAATATTGGTTATATATTTAGCTACCATGGCGCATTGATACGACTAATCGATGGTTGTGGGTTCGAGTACTATATGTAGTAACAAACTATTTTCTTTTCCCTTGCCTGGAAATACAAAGAGCTGTATTGTATTTTGGCATCCTATACGCAACGACTCAAATTTGGGCAGAAAGCAGGGAAAGGAGTGTTTTGACATTTGATGAATAGAATAAATTTTAGAGGCCGTCGTGGCGCAGAGGCACAAGGGTGTGACTGTATAGCGACGGTTGTGGATTCGATCTCCACTCGAGCCATATGTTCTTATCAAGCTATTACATCGCAATATATGTTTATTTGTATAGTAAAAATTACTTTTTTTCTATAATCTACTATATAAAATGAAGATAATTAATATAATTCAGCATGAAACAGTCCATTTTTTGTAGTGAATTTTTAAGAAGATTCCCCCTCCTAAGAGTTTTGATAGAACGTTACGGGACTTCATTATTCATTTTTCTCTTCCCAGTCCTCACCCTGTAATGATTGCATTCCTACATCACATTACGCATAAATGCTACGAACAAGAAAATATCAAAGGGGAGATAAACAAGAAATTGTCGCATTATTTAAATACTTTAAAAAAGATTCTCGATCTAAATGGTGTATTTCTGATAAAAGGACTAATGAACATTGGGGTACATTTATGTCTTCATTTTATTATTTTCTTAAAAAAATTAGATGGTTTTTGTTTATTTTCGTTGCGTTAAGTAAACTTATTTTAATAACGGAATTTTATATATTATATTATTTGTTTCTTATTTTTATAAAGTTTGTTGATTTTAATTATTTAGCAGTTTGAGAAATTAAAAACAAAATAAAAGTCATTATAAAGTCAGGGTTGATGGAGTATCATTGGGGTGTATCTACGCATAAAAATTGATTTTCATTAATTATTTTCTTTTCCCGAAGTGCGAGAGACGCGTAAAGATAAAAGTAATTATTGTCATTCGAGTACGTACGACATGCAAACGAATACTCTAGTGGAGCGCGTGGAGGATTTGATTTTTAATTACAAGTTGCTGGTAACTTGACTTTTACAGATTTCTTTATAATTTAGTATAACTAAATAATTATTCATTTTTGTGATTAATAAATTAAAAAGATTATTGTAGTACTATTTATATTCATTTCATTTTATTAGATAGAATATTTGAGGGTACACAAGCATGTTACTGTTAAAGCGACAGGTTGTGGGTTCAAATCCTATCGAGGTTTGAGGAGAGTTAGTTTGTGCTAGCAAAAATAATAAATTTATAGCGCAATGTATTTTATGCCAATTTTTTTTGTAGGTAAGAAAATTAATTTATTAACCAACTTGATAAGTTTTATAATGGTATCTGAATTTTTGCGAAGTTTCAAATAGAATTTGAGTTTATTATCTTAGTGAGTAATGTGATTTTCTGGCGGTTTTAAAGTTTGCATTTTTATTAAAATCGGTTTCTGCGGAACTTTTGCGGTAATTTCTTTTAACTTTTTAAGGAACTATACTTTTCAATATGTAGCTAATTCCTTATGTGGATTGTTTTAGATTCATAACTCCATCTAAACTACATTCTTTTCGCATGGACTAAGAAGGGATTTTGAAAAATTTTAACCCTAAATGGGGTGAAGTAGGGGTTGAAAGTTTGTATGGAAAATACTTTAAATCGCCACCGATTTTAATAAAAATTTAAATTCATACTCTTAAAAATATTTCATTGAACACGTATTTCATGGTTTTCTTAGAGTTCACCAAGGGTGCAAAGAAATAGGCGAAGCTGCGCGTGTCCACTAGTTATATATACTATACTAGCACAATAATTAAAATAGGACAAGTAAACATGATTTGTTATATCGCTGTTAATTGGGTTGAACTGATAATTTATTGATATATTTGCTTGCTTGCAAATTGCACTTTGGATATGAAATACGACCGTTAATTATGGTTTAAGCTGCTGAAACTGTTAATGTTTCCTAATTTGTACTGAGGGTTTGAATATTGCGAATCTAGAAAATTGATACCTCTTTGAGAAATATTATTATATTTTTAACGCGTTTTTTGCACATTACGATATCCGCAAAGAAGAATCTAATTAAATACTAGTGAGTTATGAATTTTAAAGCAAATAATTGTTTTTTTTATTTTAAATATAAAACGATAAAGAAATAGAGTTAGTTTTTCGTAAGTTTCATCTTTAAGAAAAATCAACTTCACGCTGTATCCCGCACACGCTGTATCCCGCAGTGTAGGCAGAGGGAACCCCGTGTTGAGACACTTCGTTCCCCACTATCCGTCAAATTCTGAAGAAATTGCGTGTTCAGTGGCAAAACTCAACGGCGCGTGGGGATTGTACCCACAACCAGTCAATTTCGTGGGACACTTTCTACTCCTGAGCCACGACTGGTCTCGGAGTTTCTTCTATAGTTTTATATATTTTATAATAATATATAGAAGTACTTGTATCCTCTGTGTGACGATACTTTCATTCCCTGCACAAATGGGATTGGTGCAAATTAAGTTTGAGAAATGCAAGGCTAGTTTCTCTGGCTATACTTACTAAGCAAAGTTAGTTTAACTTTGAAATCAATGTCCAACTAGTCTCGAATGTGGTCGCAGAGCAATCAACTTCGCGTAACTTTGTTTCCAGTGACTCCTAAACTTGCAAAGCAATGCATTACGAATTCTTGACAGCGCACCTGTCTATTTTTGCTTTTGGATATTTAGGATTTAAGTTTTCTGCAAGGTAGTTGCAAGATTACAGACAGATACACAGATAGATATTTTTAGTCTACAACTGAAAGTATGTAAATTCTTTTCCGAAAGCTGACTTTAAAGTTATAAATAAATTAAAAAAAAACAGCTTCACGCTGTATCCCGGATACCTATATACAGTATTTACCGTTTTAATTCCGTGTATCAGTTCAAAATAATATCGAGTACTTAGTAGAAGTAATTTTCAGTATGAGATTCTCTGAGTAAGAATGATATCTCACGTCAATTATAATATTTCTCATCAGAGTTGCTCGTTCTGAGAACATTCTTGATATTGCCGACACATATCGAGATTGCTGAAGATATAAAGTTATAAAGTCAACTTTATATGGAGTTATCAATTTTCATTTTAATTGTTTTTTTTTAATTTGTGAAGAATTTGTATAATTTTTAGTAATTTGTACAACCTTTTATCTGTTTACATAAACGTCTATACTAGCCTATGTGCCTGACTTGTTTTGAATACTATATTCAAATTAGCAAATCCTCAACTAAACATATTTTTTTAGCGTCACGCTGTATCTCACACATATCAGGGTAGGCAGAGAGAAACTTGTGTTAAGACACTACATCACCCGTTTCCCAGTTGAATTCAATGCCGCGTTTGTCTCGACAAAAGAGCGCAGAAATGAAATAAATATATTAAATATTATGACAGTGGGAATCGAGTCCACTACCATTGCACCTACGCCACAACTCTCTTTAGCGTTATTTTTATTTATATTTCAAATTGCCCATTCATACAGTTGTATCAAATAGATTTGAACCTACACACAATACTCCTCGTAGACGCCACGCCACCATAGCGTCATATTGTTAATTAAAGTCACAGTGTATTTATCATTCACAATGTATACGTAACTCGACTCCGACATTGTTTGAGGGCTCGCACACGTAAAGTATCTTAAGCTCGCAAAGGTGACATCGCTTTAGAATTCTATTAAGAGCCCCCTCAAGTTGTTTGCCTACGGCGTTTTGTTTGTGTTACATCTTTCTTGTGAAGTCTTTGGGCAAGATATAAAATAATATTATTCTTGACACCTATCTCTGTATCTTTGGTTTGCTTGATTTGAAATAATATAAATATGTGTATAATGGAATCGAGATGTAAGTATCGAAATATTTTAAATATACAAATCGTGCTATAACCGTACTGTAACTATTCTGACAGAGCCTACGACGTTAGGGTTCCGTAGGTTATAGATCTATTAAGCCCGCTACGCAGAAATTTCTATTCGCTAATTACGTCTTCGTGGCGCAAGGGCACATGTGCGACTACAAACGCGATAGCTTGTGGGTTCGATGCTCAGTCGAGGAAATGAAATATTTAATAACATGCAATGCCTCAAATATCAGTGGAAAGTGAGAATCAGGAGCAGAGTGGCTTACACTAAGTTCGCAGATTCCCCCTGCCTACCCTGCTACGTGCGGGATATGACGTGAAGCTGGAAAAATATAGAGCCATGTTTTTTGGTCACTTTTCATCACATTTTTTTATAAGGCTATATGCAAAATGTGACGATTCAACCGCGGACGTGATTACCATTCACAGAGATAATTTCGCGGTCGACGCCGGAACGAAATAATTCAATGCTGCGTCACATTAAGCGATAGTTTGCAAATTATATTTGAACAGTCAAATGCGATTAATTTCCGTTTAAATTTTGTAGAAACTGTATTTGAGATTAATTCTGTTGACTTTTGATCACTGTTCATTATAAAGAAGAATAGACTTATTGGGTTTTCTGTTTTACTTCATATACTTAATTGAGTAAAACATAAAAAAACACTTCATTAAAGCTCCATAACTTTTTATACATTTCTGTTTTCAAAAGTTAATATTTTCTCTCTATTTTAATCTTTTTTTAAGTCAAACGAACGAAACGAACTAATATAGTTTTGACATGATATTTCTAATTAACCAAATACTACAGAAGCTGGTACGACATCTGCGTACGGTCGGAGAATTATTTCCCTGGTAAAAAAATATAACGCGACGTTGAGTTCCACCATTTTGCAAATTACTCTGTTTCATTTTGCAAAACGGATCGTCTTGACAGTTCTCCTTGCGTACCATGCTGTGCGGTGTGGAGCTAAAATCTATACATTAATATGTAACATCTTATTAATCTGTAAAGGCTTCTTTAAACTTATCTGATAACAGTTAATTTATACCTACCTACATACCTATGCTAATAACCCATGACTATCGAAAATTCACTAATACATAATGTCGGACATATCTCTACAGCGTTAATGCTATATTAATTTAAAATATATATTTTTAAAATATATATATGTATATATAGTACAAAAGTACTCAACCAAGCCGTGTCTAGATATTCATATAAAGTAAATTTACATATATTTGTTTTTAGGGTTCAGTATCGAAAGGGTTAAAACGTGCCCTTGTAAGATCACTTTGTTGTCCGTTTGTCCGTCTGTCAAGGCCATTTATTTAAGTCAACGAATTAAATATTTTGAGATTGTGTGGAGGTATTAAGATGAAAAAAAATGAATATCATTCATTTCTATAATCTTTTATCACAGAAAAAACTAAGCTTTTAAAAGATACGATCATTTGCATACATTGATTTCACTTCATTTTGTATGAAATTCACATCAAACAAAACCTATAGGGTACTTTCCGTTAATCACCAGTTACGTAATTTAACACGAAGTCGGAATTTACAATAGAGTAAGTGGAAAAAATCCAAAAGTAATCTATTTAAAAAAATCATTATAAACGTATTTGTAGTTCATTTCATACATAGTGAGAAAAATTTAAATCCGCAATCCTGAAAATGTTATGGAACCCTTGGTGGGTGAGTTGAACTTGCACTTGACAAATTTTTTATTTCCATGTAAATAGACGAGAGCAAAACAAGTGCAATGATCGTAAATAAACGCTTGACTTGTACCGAATGAAATACGACGGCCCTTTTATAATTCCAAGGTCTACATTTACTCATAAGCAAATACTAATATATCCACATTTCATATTTTATATTAAAATCAACTATTTGAAAATGTAAATTAAGAAATATTTTGTTTTAAATAATAAAAAAATGTTTCTTACGCTCCTTCGATGAAGCAACCTAATAAGACAATTTAATCGCTGAAATGAATAAAATATTTTTCACTTTTACTTTATCTAATATCACAGTAACTTAGTGCTTAGATACTCCGTATACGTCTTTCTGTCTTACTGACATAGGAAAATGACGAAATCTCAAATTCTCTAATCGTACAGAAGTTCAAATAGCCCTTCCTCGCCATCTGGATAAGTGACACTCCACTAGTGTGCGGCTGATAGTGATAGTTACTGTGTGCTTGGGAATGAAATCGACAACCGCCGCATTTACAGTCGCACTAGTGTGTCCCTGCGTCACGACGGTCTCATATCGTGGAAAAAATCTAGAACGCTTGTTTTTAAAAAAAAAAACTTTTAATTAACATTTTATTTAATATACATATAATATGAAATGTTTTACGAAGACTTGAAACATGCACCATCTATATATATATATATATATATATATATATATATATATAAAAATTTGGACAGATATCTATTTTTGTAATGTGGACGCCCACTAAGAAGGGATTTTGAAAAATTTAACCCTGAAACGATGAAATAGGCGTTCAAAGTTTGTAGGAAAAAATCTCTAAATCGGGACCGATCTTTATAAAATTTTAAATTCACTGTTAATAATATTGAATTGAACTCGTGTTTAACAGTGTTATAGAATTTACTACCTAAATAGAAAAAAAATCATAAATAGGTATATACGTATAGTTCAAGCGGGCAAAACCGTCTAGATCGGCTAGTGTAATATAATAACTGAAGTTTTAATACTTTATGTGAAACACACAACTTTAATTCAGTTTCAAGTAATTAATTACCGTCGAGAGAGCTAATTCCTTAGAAATAATTACGTACCAGGAGCGCTGGACTTCTCTATACTAGTATAATTATGAATTACTTAGGATGCACACGTGTGTGTGTGTAGCTTATATGATATGATAATGTATTATGTGTGTGTGTATGATGCAAAAGCATAATATAGTTAGTTTATTAGGTTACTATTAATAAAATGTCATTCATAATGTCAAACAATACATATTAGGAAATCCATTTCCGAATTGATTATTTTATCTCTCGTTACTTTTTTAATTGTCGAGACTGTAACGCAACGGTTGTGGGTCGATCCCCATTCGAGGGAGTGAAATATATATTTACGTTAATATTTTCGTTTCTTGCTCTAGTGACGAGGCAAAACGCAGCATTGAGTTCTGTCACTCAGGACGCAACGCTTTCAGAATTCGGTGGAAGGTGGGGAACGGAGTGTCTTAACACTAGATTCTCTCTGGCTACCCTACTGTGTACGGGATTACAGCGTGAAGCTGAGTTTTTTATTTAATCAACTCGTAAGTATTTGTATGTTAGTTTTTTTTTCTGTTAATAATTGAAATATTAAAAATTACCTAAAACATAATGAAAGAAGTTTTAATTTAAAATATTATTTTACCATTGTGTTGTCTATTCAACACAAATTTAAATTTATATTTTTAAAATGCAAAAGTTCTCTTTGTTATCTAGGTTTTTCACCCCTAATAATATTGCTTGATAAAATCTTTGCTTTTTAAAAGTACCTATTTATACTTTATTTACTTTTCATACCACCCTGTATCTCCCGCTCATCGTTAGATTTCTGTTATGTCTGCAAATTAGAGATAAAAGCAAGGTAATAAAGGGGGATACGAATTGAACATTATTATAATATTTTAAAAGATTATTCCATTAGAAATTCACAGAATATGAAACAAACTTTTAATTTTTTCTCTTAATTCTTTTTAGTATCATGTTGTATCCAATAATCTCCCGATAACAGTAAATAATAAATATTTAAAAAGTTATAGCCGAAAACAAAAAAAATATAAAATACAATTATAAAATCTTATGCTATCATTATTTCTCGGTGACCGCAACACAATTGCCTAAAGCCTATAAATAAGGATCAGATTAATGAAAATTTAGTTTTATTACCGTCACATCGTCGATAATTTGTTAGAGGCAGCACAAAAGATAACAAGCGAGCAAAGGAGATCAGCCGACTGAAAGTAATTTATAATATAATTTAACCAGGAGGATAATATCTCAATGTCCTCCATCGCTATCTTCTTTGACAGGAACAAATACCGACAGATTTGTCTTTCAATCACAGGCAATTGACGAGGTGCCTCAGTAACCTAGGTACGTTCCTGATGAAGGTTCAGCTATAGCTGAAGTTATTAACTGGATTTGCTTGTGTCTGACATGCATAATATTTTTTTTTATTTTTCTAATTGTTATTCATACACTAAAGAATGAAAAATGATTTTTTGATTGAGCAAAATGTACGCTACACGTTTCTAAATATAAATAGAGTATGTTAAGAAATAACATTTCTAAATTATTTGATGGAATTTAATTATCAATTTGCCTTCTGATTAATTTTATTATTATATATATTTAATATACACTTCTTCCATTAGAGAAAATTTAGTGGTTTCTGCTTCTGTTATCCGTTTTCTTTTGTTGTGTGGACTTAGGTGACGGAACCCAGTAACTTACTGTGCTTTATCACCCCCGACTCTGTCATCATAAGCATATATTACTATTGATCCAATTTGTATAAACATGCCCTTATAGCAATTTTATTTCTTTTTCAATATTGCCAATACTGAAGCTAAAGTAATAAATATAGTCTTTGATTTGTGTTCAATATATAATTCAGTCCAGCTTTGATGTCCTAATGGCGTCGTGTAACGCTCGTGATTTACGCGTGATCAAGTTAATGCTGTTAGGGATGTAGGTATATTTCTATATAATAGAGTTAAATAATATATAAATATTAAACTATATAAAATATATATAATTAAATTAAATATATTATAATAAGTTAATCATAGAGCGACTTAATATATAATATATAATGAGTAAAAAATATTAATAATACGAATTTAATTTAATGCACAAATATTTGTTTTAATTTAAAGCGTCTTACGCTCTCTGTAGTGTCACACATAAAGTGTAAGTGCCTGCACAGTAACTATGCGCCTTTGTTTGACTCCGGTAGACCGCAGAATGTGGCAGTATGACGTAAACGATGCCTAAGGAACAGAGCCTCTTGGGACATGCCTACCCTCATGAAATGTAGACTGCTTTAGACTGTATTCATTTTATATAGTAATTTTATATAAATCTAAAAAAAAATTATCCATCAGGTTTTGGTGAGATATGGCCTGACTATAATTGTAACGCTTTTGAATTATATTAAATACTAACTTGCCCACACTATTATCTAATATCATTTCATAAAAAAAAAATTCCATGGAGTGAAAATCGAACCCACAACCGTCGTGTTCACAGTCAGTTACAGCGACAGTTTTATAATCTTTTACTATTTTCTTTGCTTACGAGGCGAGAAAATGTGTTTACTCAATAGCATAGAGAGAAACACCAGAATGCAACTTTGTGAAGAGAATACAGTATCATAGTTATAGATCTTATATCCGTGTATATAAAGAACACGTTAGAGTAAAACGTATAATATTTCTCTAGTTGAACTGCTCTCATATATTTTTTATCTTGTCGATACATCCGGGACACAATCGTTTGTTGCGATTTATCGATAGCTTCTAATGTATTGCGTATATTGCAGATTATGGAGATAAATATTGTACTTAAGTGTGCAGTGGCGGTGTATCCTGTTTATGTCAATGCTCAAGATGGATGTGACGTATATTCTATTCATGTGCCAGATTTTGTTCTACACAACAGTTATTATTATAATAATTTTACTAATGAAATTTTATATCGAAATTTCGAAATATTTCAAAAATAAGCTCATTATAGTTTTTTGGTTTATAAATAGAGGAATACATCTTTGGCCTCGGCTTCTGCCATCAATCTCCTATAGATGCCCTCCGGAAATCATACTTGCTTTACATCTAGCACCACCAATACTGTTTTTCTCGAAGATCAACCCATGTACATCTCTCCAACTTCCTATTTTACCACTCAATCTTGCTTCAAAATTCTTTTTTCCATTATTTCGTCATTCTTTGTCACGACGTGTTCAAGCCATAATAACAACAAATATATTAATGAACAATTTAACACATAAATTTGAAAAAATAAAGAAATGATTTAGAATATTACAAAGGTATTCATTAATTCACTCATGTTTTATTAATATAATTATATCCATGAATAATGCAACGCACACTCATAATATCAATCTTAGTGAGAGGTATTCTGAATGAGGAGCAAATATATTCCTAAAGCAAATGAAATTGGATTATTCTTATTGTCTATCTAAATAATATTATTTGAAGTATAATAATAAGTGGCTGGGGAGGCTTTTGTTTGTTTGAATGTAATAATAATAAACATTAAATGTGAGATTGCTCTGTTATATGACTATTAAATACTAGCAAATTGTGCGCGGCTTCGCCCGCTTAAATTTCTTGTTTGTTATATTATAGGCAAATTACATCTTTTTTTACATAAATTGTAACCTATGTATTATTCTGGTTAAATATGTAAAGTTTTAACTAAATCAGTTCAGTAATTTTGCATGAACATTGGAACAAATAATTCGTGAACTTTTACAAGCACTTTTAACTTTGGCATATAATATATATTTACACACTATATTTTCATAGTTTCTACGGTGTGAAACAGGTCGTCACCCTTTCAGCGGAATATGTGACGTTTTGATTAATTACTACATAATTAAGTTCACGCTCTACCGCAAATTGCTGAGACATAGCGGATTATGTTGCATTCTAATTAGGTAATTATGTGGTACTCTTTAAGATATTCTCTCTACAATTGTTCAGGTAAATAGAGATAGAGATAGAGTATTGTGTATATTTCCTTGTTTACTTGTTTGTATTGTCTTGTACTGTCCATGTCTCATTGCGCTGACCACTGCGATGGCTTTTCCAGGTTTCTTTGTTATTTTTATTAGTTTTATCAATTAGTGGCTTTTCACTTTTGAAATATATAAAGTCATTTAGTTTTAGGCTCTAAGAGGGACTTATTGGACAGACTACCAACATGTACTCCATACGTATACTGTTTTACTTAATCATTGTTCGTCTATTTAACTAGTTTCGGTTTTTATAAAGTTCACAAAATAATATATATCGCGTTCAGAAGAGTTAGTAGGGTCTAGCTAGAAGAGTTCAAAGGTCATTTCCTGTGTTTGAATCTATCTATTGTATTTAAAGCCATTTTATTTTATTTTTCCATTAATTTTGAAAATAATTTGCTTACTTATACTAATAATATATTATATTTAAATGTTTCGTGCAAATTTATTAACAGCACCGTTTCTAACTGATGAATACTGATAAGTTCTATAGGAAACCCAGCTTGCCAGTTAGCAGTGCTTATATTAAAAACTTGTCGCCCGATGCGGCCTTCTTCTCTAAACGTCCAAAACTTCTTAAATTATACCCCGACCCTCGGTAATTTCCTTTGTAACGCTCAAGTTGAGAACACTTCACAAAGTTTTTGGCATTTTTAGAGTATTCCTTTTATTTCTTAAAATAAGAAAATAGAAATTACAAAGATAGTGTTATTATACGTTTTATATTTGATTTACGTTTGTTATTTCCGTTATGCAAGTCATTTATATGATATAAAAAGAATAAAAATGCTATATCTAACTATGTGACCTGTTCGTTTCGTTCACTGTAAAAAATATTTTTTTTAGCTACATCCTGTACACTTGAACTTAGTCCACTCTCCGTTCTCTTTCTAATTTTAGAGACATAGCGTGTTTAGTGGTAGAACTCAACGTAGCGCTTTGTCTTGTTACAAAAGCGAGGAAATTGAAATAATTCATTCTGATGAGTGGAGAGGGATTGAACCTACAACTGTCGCGTGTACATTCAGACGATGCGCCCCTGCGCCGTTAGGATATCGATGCAATCACATTTTGTGTTCAGGCCTATTATTGTTTTAAAAAAATATATGAAATCAAATAAAATTAATATTATTCATTAATTTAGATTAATAAAAAAAACACTTAGCTAAATAATATTTAAAGATATAAAACCAAATTTCTTATCAACGAAGCTTAAAGTATGTGAAAGCTTAATATTCCCTTGCAAGTTTGTTGGAGAACTTTTTTATGAAAAATGACTGTGGAAGTGCGAAGTGTTTTATGATTATGCTAAAAATTACTTTTCATATACTTATATTTAATATATTTTTATTATTTTCGCTACTTTCTTTTTATTTTAAGTAATATGTACATATTATAGCATTTGTTTATCACGATTAAATCTTTTAACGAGAACAAAGTCAAAATTTGTACAGAAAATTTTTTTTCAATTGATATTATTAAATTATTATATGAGCACAGTTGTGGCGCAGGGGTACAAGCATGTGACTGTAAACGCTATAGCTTGTGGGTTCGATTTCCATTCGAGGAAATACAATATTTAATATTTTCATTTCTTCGCTCTGGTGTCGAGGCCAAGTGCTGCTTTGTTCTGCCATTCAAGGTGGTATCTCTCCAGAATTTGGAAAAATAGGAAACGGAGCGTTTTAATACAAGATACCCTTTGCTTACCCGTCTGTGTGCTATAAAAGAAAAATAACATGTATTTACAAGCAATAAAAATGTTTCACATTCCCCTGTAACGCGTCCGTTACGACGTTATACAGATTAAAATAAATAGCTTCCGCACTAATAATTCGCTACCACGATCGCATTGACGCTCGAGTTGATTTCCGGGCTTTTAGCCAATTGCGAACATTTTGAAACCTGCCATCATGAAAATTCGAACGTTATCAACCAGCGAGAGATGCTCATAAATCCGAAGAGGCCTTTTCCCGTAATGCCTTTCATATTTCTCCCAGCACGCTGCTGTACCAGTTCAAATAAATTACGGCCATCAATAAAAATCTCGGCGGAGATCCTTCGACTTATTTAATTTATATTCCATAACGGTTGTATTTATCAAATATCGAGCCTTATTTAAGATTCGATTTTAACGGTAATCGTTTTTTTTATGATGTAACTTCGATCTCAAACTATATACTAGTATACACTTCGAGATTGAAGTTATATAATTAAAATTAAATTATGTTTGTATAAAGGATGGATGTTTAGAAAATATTTTATATAGAGTATAGATGCGCTGCCCCACATACAAAATTTAGTATTGTATAAATATATATTTTATATATATGAGAATAAGCTGTTCGATGCTTTTCGATACCCTGAAAATTCGGGTGAAAGTCTAGTTAACATTTTAAAAAAAATCCTTTTTATACTTAAAACATAAAAAATGTTCTTGTCAAAAAGCAATAAGTGAATTAAGTGAATATTCATATCTTTTTTGAAAGAAACTCTTTGTTTTATATTATGTGACTGAATACAGTCGTATTTCATTCTTTTTTTTCTTAACATCAGCTATGTAAATTATTTAGTACATAATATTTTTTTTGATAAAATCCTTTCCTAAATATAACCTTTAATAAAATAAAAAAAATCTATTTCGATCATTATTTTCCAATCGAATCGTGTAATTGAGAACGGCGTACGCTTAAGGGAAGTCCATTAAATAATAAGATCCTCTAATGTATTCTATATTTTTAGCGAGTTTCAAGCTTAAGGGACGTACACCAGACTATGCTCTTAAGAGAAGTGCAAAGTTTAAATCATCTGAATCTGAATTATCCATTAACATTAATGTTATGTTATTTCAATTGTGAATTTGAAATTTTCTTATATACTTTGTATACAGATTTTGTTTTTTTGAGATTAAATACTTATATCGTTTATTACTGATACTATGTTTTCCCGGCTATTTCCAGGAGAATCGAGTAGCTGCAAAATAGGCTATAAAATCTTTCATTCTAAATATCTAAGGTAAATAAAGAATTAAATTGCTATTCTAATATGAACATACTGTACAATATAGTATGTATGTATTCCTCGTCATATAGCCTCGTGTGTAAACAATATGCATAATAAACTAGACGCTAACTACACTCCACTTTATAACTATTACAATGAGAAAGGTTTCGATATGAGGGACGACTATGCACCAATGGCGGCATTCATGCAACGTACTGCATTAAACAAGTTGATACTTCATTTTAATTATTATTATCATGAAAAATAGCTTTAGAGGAGAGGAAATTTCGTATCGAGACATTGTGTGTTTAATTGCAGAACTCAATGCCGCGTCTTATTTACTAAAGTAAGTAGTTTATTGAGAATAACTTAAGAGGAATCATTTTCCACATTTGCTTGAAAAAATATAATTTTGACAAAACAAAACAACAACAACAAGTAAAAATTGAAATGTCAAATCAAAAAAAGGAAATCATTGCACAGTTAGATGACAAATTAGCACCTTTTACATCACATGGGAAATACAACAACTGAGATCGGAAAATGATATATTACGAAAGAAAGTGCATTATCTCGAAAAAAAAAACAATAATTAATAATATAATTATTTACGGAATTAATATTAGTATTAATTATTTGGAAGGAGAATTTAAAATATAATACATATTATCAGAATATTAGACGGCCAATATTGACCAAATATAAGCGATGGATACAAATAATAATAAAATATACGTTTTAAAATAAGTTGAATATATTATGTATTTGATATTCATATACTGATTTATGCAAATAGCTTTTAAGCTGATGAAATGGTTGACAAGTGAAGTTTCAAAAACAAGACGGTCACAGGTGCCGCTCTCGGAATTCGATGTCACTTTGAAGCACGATTTTCATTTCACAAACAAACACTGTACAGATTATCTTGCTAATGTATTTGTATATAATTTTACCTTTTTCAGCTTCAAGGTTTATTTTTTTTAAAGGGGAAAAAATTAGAGAATTTAGTGTTGAAATGTTCTGTTCTGCCTTCTGTATTTTCTAAATATAAATAACTTAATAACGATTTTTTGGCATTTAATGAAAATACTAATGCGTGCTACATGAAATTTATAAAAATAAATTAAGCATTAGTTTAATAAGGTGAAAGTTTAACTAGTGTTAAAACACTCTTTTTTTTCTCCGTCTTCACATTCTAGTGAATATTTAAGACATTACGTGTCGCATTGTGTTATAAATAATCAGTATTATCTATTATATTAAAATTCGATTTTACAAATTAATGAAAAACCTAAATTAATTTCTTAAGTATAACTTGTTATGGATGGATATATGTACGTGTAGTAGTACACTGATAATAAAAAAATATTTAAAAATACAAAAACTATGACTGCATAAAACTAAAAAGAAAAAAAAAACAAGCCCAATAGTTTACTAGGATTAACAGACGGGACCTCAGTAAATTATTCGGGGTCCTGGTAAAGATTTTATTGATTGAACAAATACTTATAGGTCCTGACTGTTAATTCTAATGAACAATTGGGCTTGCTTTTTATTATTATATGATTATAAGGGCATGTAAATATTCGTTCCCTTTTTCATTTTCTCGGTCATGTCACATTAAATTACTCCACCGGTTTCAGAAAGTAAAAGAGCAACATATGTATATTATACATATGTATCTCACATGAATAGACTTAGGAAACGTGTCTATTTCATAATTTTATATATTTTTTTTGATATTATATGTTGTGTATATTTTCAATTTTCATTTCTCGAATGGCTCCAAAGTTTCTCAAAGGATTGTAGATTATTTCTGTCCCCACCGTGTCATTTGTCTAACTTTTCGGTTTGCGAAAGCTTATATTCTTCAAGATCATGCCAACAATGCTGTAGAGCTTTATAATAACTTGACGGTTGTATATGAAAGAGCACCTACCTATATTTATTTTTAAACAGACATAAAAATTATAAAAAAAGTGTAATGAACTGATATAAAGATTTTCTATTTGTGTAATTTTGTTAGGTATATGAAAAAATATTCTTTTTAACCTACGGTAGGTTTGAATGAAAGATATAGAGCTGGCTTTATGCTTGCTCCATACCAATTCTCCGTTCTTCTCTTTCAATTTACATTTCGCCATTGATTGCAGAATTTAACGTCATACACCTGTGGAACTACATTAATCTGCTTAATTTTAGTGTCTTTGTCAACTTTGCTTATAAAACTATATAGCAGTACACATGTATATTGGCCCTCGCAATATGTACTCCAATTATAGCAAGCAATATTATCAACTAATTGAGGGAAATCGCTGAGTGTGTGGTTCGAATGCAAAAGCCTTATTGACGTTTAGGGGATTTCTGAGAGCTGAACTGCACTGGATACGATATTGACAAAAGCCTTCGTTATAACGACATACAGGAATTAGTATATTTTAGACTAGTGCCAACATTAGAAAACAGAATGTTTAAACGGATAAAATGTGATATAGAAATTGAAAAAAATTAGAAATTTGTAAAAAAAATAACTTAATATGAACTGGATAGAGTCAAACAAAACTGTATCTAGTACACGCAAGTAGAAGGAATCTAGTATTAAGACATTTCGTTACCCACTTTCCGTTGGATTCTGGATGCATTGCGTATTGAGCGACCTCCAGAATTCGGTGAACTTGTGATCTGATTTTGGCAAGAATTGTGATCTGATTTTCGCATCATTTAGAAGATTTAAACTTTTTATTTGTTCTTTTCGGCACCATTACGTGACTAGTAAGTTTCATTTTGCTCATATTAGTCAAACTATTTTAATCTTCTATAAAACTTTTCTTGTTCACGTTTATATTAAAATATTTTAATTTCTTTTTATCTTTTTAATTAAAAAGTGTAACCGATGTATGGGGATTCGATTTCTATTCGAAGAAATATTTATAGTGTAGAAAACAAATATAATTTATTATTTAGAATATATATATTAGAATTATATCTTATCATAAAAATCTATATATATCTAATCATAAAAAATATTAGAATTATATCTTATATTTTTATGATTAGCTTAAAGAAAACGAAAAAATACTCACAGCTAAATCCACAATACAAATTTTCAACTCCAAAAAACTACCTTTCGAAATTTCAAGTTATCTTGTCATTCAATCTTTCTTTGCTTTCGAGTCTCTTATTTACGAGAACAATGCATAATATGGTAGAATAAATTCTCTATTTGACTGTTGTTCAGATAAGTTCCTCCACTACCGTTGGTTTACATAACGAAGTTGATTTGCTGCACGGTTTTATGCAGCTTAACTTTTGTATTAGGTTTTCCTACAGATTATATAAAATGTATCTGTTTTTCGAGTATTGTTATTTTATGAACTCTTGCAAGCATTTAAATAGTAAAAGCGCGCGGTGGTTGTAGATTCGATCTTCGTCAGGGGAAATTAATTATTATTGTTCTTGTTTAATTTACTTTTATGCATGTATATATGTGATAATACATACTTTATGATATATAATTATAATAATTCTTTAATTAATTAATTATTATCTAAAAAATACTCTAGAAATTAGAAGAGTATTCGCGAATACGAATGATTATATTGTATAAAAATAAAATATTCAAATAGCCTTAGGGAAATGTCGCTTATCGCTAAAACTTAAAGGAATTAGTGAGACGGAAATAAATAACAAGTAGATACTCTGGATTTGATATAAGAAAACTTTTTATCGAATTCTCTGTCACAAAATGCCGTCTATCTCTTGCCGTCTTTTTGTTTTAAGCTTTTTTCCAGATATATGTTTGGGTAAATATATGTATATATGTACATATAATAATTCATATATTCGTATAGGGGAACTAACTACTAACATTAATTTAAAATCAGTGTGGTTATTATTATATTATTTTATTTTTAAGATTTTTGTGATGATATAAATGTCAATATACATTTTTCTTATAAATATTTTTCTATAAATCTAAGAAGTGAACCCCTCCTCTAATAATTAGATATAATAATGTATAGACTTTAAGCTATTAGTCTCACGTTGCCAATGCGTTACAAGGTGCTAGGGGCGAAATATTCCAAGTCTCACCAGACCCAATCCTATAAATAAGGCTCGACCGCCTTCGGGGCTATTCATTTTGCTTATTTATGTTCATATATAAACACACTCTCAATATAACGACGTTTTTAATCTTCATTTAGAAAACAAATTTATTATTCAGCAAGTGATACGTTTTTGTGGTGCATAAAAATAGTGATTTGTTTAAAAAAAATGCTAATATATGTATGATTGATATAATTATACAAATGTATATGACATAATAATACAAATTTAGACACGAAGAAAAGAAGCCGGCCGTAAACGCAACGGTTATGGGTTCGATTATTTTAATATTTTCATTTCTTCGTTCTGGTAACGAGGCAAAACAAGGTTCCCCGTATGGGTGAATGCCCTGCTAAACGCGGGATCAACGTGATGCTAATAAAATATATTTGTAAACTAGTTTATATCTAAGAAAGAATGTATCTAAGAAACATGTATATTTTTTTTATTTTTGTGCATTCACTACGAATGATATTAGCTAAATTACTTCTTCTGGCTTCAGTAAAATACAGGTAACTAATATGGACTGTTATTTAAACATCTATTTTTGTGAAAATAAGAAAATACTAACAAATAAGGTTAAAGAAAATCATTAATAAAGGATGAGAAAACCTTAAAAATATAGTAAACATCTCAGAAAAACCAATTACCCATCGCTTATCATAAGTCCTTTGAGTATTTATTGTATTAAATATAAAATAAATAATCTCAAATCCAAAAGTGTTTACAGAGTTTGCCTGGAAAGCAAAAGTTTTCTCAGTCGAATCCTCAACTTAAATACATCACCTTTTGCGGTTCTATCGAAATAAAGGTAGTCGCTTGCTCCAATTCTGGCACCGATGTTATCTACCGTTCGAGCACAACACGGTTTTCCGGAAAAGAGACCCTGAGGACTGAAACTCTTTATGCAAATGTGGTCCCACAAAAGGTGAAGTAATGTGAAAGTCAGATTGGGACTCCCGTTTTCATGCTTCGATGTCAAAACGAATCCATTGGTACAAATTAGAATAAGAATTTGGTTGGACTGCAAGTACCGGTGTTATCTAATTCTATAACTTTAGAGATTAATTATGTTTTTGAGAAAGTAAACCTTGGAAATTATATATAATTAAAATAATTTATTACTTTTACAAAATTTTTCCGTCTCCTTGTTGAATTCTATTACTAAATTTAAGTGACATTTAAGTATTTTTTGTGCTTTTTAAATGACATAGCTTAATATATTATGCTATACGTTTTTAATCGACAAACTAATCTGAGTGAGTTAAAATGCCTTAGAAAAAAATCTTTATAGAAAATAGAGAAGTATATACATCATCTAACGCTGTAAACGCTATAGTTGTGAATTTGATTCCCACTTGAGTGAATTAATTATTTTCATTTCTTAACTCTACAAGCAAGACAAAACGCAACGTAGCATAGAGCGTTAAAATAAAATATCGAATGAAAAATTCACTTTTCTAACTGATTTGTTGTATTTGGGAATGGATTCAAATATCTTATTAAATATTAGAGTAAAACTAAATAATTTAAATTAAATATTTTTTTATTAGAAAAATTTTAATAGTTTTGAAAGAATAACTACTTAATACAATGTGTTAACAAGAACGTAACATTTTTATCAGCTATTGTTGTAACATAGGGCCCATAGCGCCCGCATCGTGATAGCCACGATTGTTTTTATTTTCACTTTGTTTAAGTATAAAGGTTCAATTCATAGTAAATGAATAATTTTAATTTTAAAAGTATATTATTAAAAAATATTATTTATATATATTTTTTAATAAAAATTAAAAATTAAATCAGTTTCATGCTGTATTCCGCACTCAGCAGGGTAGGAACCTAGTGTTAAGACACTCCGTTCCACGCTTTTTGCCAAATTCTGGAGGCATTGCGTGTTGACTGGCAGAACTCAACGCAGCTCTTTGCCTTGACACCAGAGTGAAGCAATAGAAATATAAACGTTAATAATTAATTCACTTCCTCGAGTGGGGGATCAAGTCCACAAATAATACATACATAAATTCTTTTTTTGGTTATTTAATTGAATTCTAGTCTCACTTGTAAGACAAAGTTATTTGTCTAAAAAAGACACAGTTTTATGACAACCTCATTACAATATTTTTGTTAAATCTTAAAAGTAACATAAAACAATTTACAAGAATTTTTATTATTAGAATATAATTAAATGGTTGTCACTCTTCTACATACACTGTGCCTAAAGATAACGAGTAGTCAGTCAGTCTTGGTTTTTCATACTACAATACATTGTAACGGACAAAATGTGTGTAACGGCTTGTTACGTATCGTTTACAATATTAACTCTCACTTTTATTTTTAGTAAGTTAATTAATTTATGTGATGTGAATTATTTATATTAATTTATGAATTTAATTATTTTTTCAGAGTCAGTGTTTAATTTTAACATATTATTTTCAGTGGTCAGTGCTCAAGACGAAACTCCTATGTCTGTCGATAAGCAACAAAAATATTTATATCCTTTATTAGGCTACATTCATGGATATAAAATTGGTCAAAATTTTGCGTTACAATTGCCCCCATTGATTTTGTCTCCTATATTGGTAGTGCCTGCAATGAAAGAACATCAAAAAATTATTATACAGAAATCCAATGCTGAGGAAAATAATCAAGAAAATGAAGGAAGTCTTGAGGATTTTGCCACCAATGAAATAATTGATACCCAAACAACAGAAAAAGACATTGAATTATTTTTCAAAGTTGATGATAGTACGGTATTTTATAATGTCAGTGATAATTTATCATCAGAAGATGATACCCTTAAGCAGATTAGTTCTAACGAAACTAATACCAACGTCAATGATGAAAATTCAGAGAGCCATAGCGATTTAGAAACGACTCCGTTCAGTGAAGAAATAATTGAAGTAGATAATACACAAGCAATAAGCACAACAAGAAAACCATTTGGACCTTATCCTAATGCGATTTACAATAATAGTGACATAAATGACTTATCAATCACACTTCCTCCATTACAGAATAATTTAACTGTGCCTAATAAAGAAAATAAGTGGCAAAATTTTAGTTTACCACCAGGTAATGGAACGGAAAATATTATAAGTGATTTTAACAATTCAACAATGGACAACATCATATATTTTCCGACAACTTCGTCAACTATAAATACATATAATCCGTATCCACCTCGTCGATATTATCAAAATGTCGACTCGCTATCAATAACTACAAATTCCCATACAAATGTAGATCACTTACCCCCCCATTATGATGATCGATGGCAAAGGTTCTCCTCATTAGAGAAATCATATCTGACATCTGGCTTTCGACCTCTCGCTGGTTTATACTATGATGGATTCTTACACAAACCTTTAGAAAAACAAGCGGGATTTCGTCCTAATCGTAATTATAATTATTACAATTATATTTAATTTAATTTTTTATAGGATTATATTAATTTAATTTTGAAAATATTAATATTAATATATTAATATAATTAATAAATTTTACAAAAAGATCGATGTTTGTAAAATTTAACTATACCTCAGTATATGCAAAAAAATAAGCCTTTTTTGGTTTTTTGTATCTTTACTTAATTTTTAAACGGATTTCTTTTACTAAAATATTTTTTATCCTATAAAAATGAAATAAATTTCTTGATGATAATAAAAAATAATTTTCATACACCACAACATAAACATGAGACTTGAATAACGATCAAGATCATAAAATATTGTGCTTTGAAACTCACTGAGTGTTTTGTATATCCACACGCGTACTCTGCATACTGATGTAAGAGGATTGGAGTTTGCACAAATTGTGCTTCTCTCCTTTATGAAATACTAGGCTCCTTCCCATCACTACGCATATTATGTTTTATGATAAGGAAAGAAATATATAAATAGTAATTATACCCAACTTTTTAGTTTTATGTTTTAATTTCACATGTTATCGAAATTGTTAATTATTTTAAGAGATATTTCAGTAAAATTAAGAGTTTGTATTCAAAATAAATATAAAATGATGCATTTTTTTCGTTTATTCTCTAAAAGATAACTTTAGTATAAATATAAAAACCTTTTTTATAAAACACGGTAACGATAGCTCGTTATTATTAACCAGCTATCGTTATTTTAATGATTATCTTATCTCACAATTAACAGGCGGTATACAAAATAATATGAAAATAGTTTAAAAAAAAAAGAAATATAAAAAATAAAACCTGCCAACTAACCTAAGAGAAGAAGCCACGAAATTATAAAAGAAAATCTATATAGCGCTTAAAACATACTTTTATCTACCGCAAAATAAAAGCGTTTAATAAAGCTTCAGGAAGCTTAAGCAAACTTATTTTATAGAAACATCGGGGGCTTTAGATATCTTAGAAAAAACTTTCTCGTTAATCCTTCAAATTCTACTCGATTTGTTTTCTTGTGATACAAAGTTTTCACGTGAGTTACGGTTACGATGAACGCATGAAGATTATATGTGATTTGTATCCAAGATATTCATTGTGATGGTGCTTCAAACCCATATTCGCCTCAATAATTTAAATATTATATGTACTTATTTATTTTGTTTCGTTTGTTTAGATTACTTAAGTTATATGCCGAAGCAATTATACAAACCGTGAAAGCAATGATGGAAATTTTTAACTGATTCTAAATATTCGGTAACGAGTTTTAAAGAACTTGTAAAATATTTAAAGACTGGAAGTAAAGCAAGCATTAAATTAATATTTTAATTAATAAATATTCAGAAAGTAAAGTATAAAACCATTGTATTGTATTTTTATAGTTTGTAGATTTTTTTTTAAACTTCAAGTTGTATCCCGCCCATAGCAGGGTAAGTAGCGGGAACCTATATTGTGTTTTTTTTTTATATTATTGCATTACATGTAAACCCATTTAATTCTTTTAGTTTCCATGTAATTGTTAATTAATAGCGAATTAAAAAAAATTGAAGCAGCAGAACTTAGCACCACCACATCATATTTCTGTATTCCATCAGGGTCAATGTAACAATGTTATTATATATGTATAGTAATACGCTCTCTACTTTTGTGGCGCAACTTAACGCTGCGTTTCGTCTTACCAGAGAAAAAGTACCCAAAAACAATAATTTTCAAATCAATTGTCATTATTTTAAAAATTGAGCAAGGAAAGCAGGTACAAAATATCAAATATATGTATATAGTTGGTTTCTGTCAAAACTCCTTTGTCCAGATAGTGTAGTACACGAGTTATACAGCAGTGCATTGCACGCGAAGTTGACAAATGCCTCAGGGTTACTGGGGGTGTTTGCTTTTCACCATTTAAGTGAAGCATGTGGGAACTACGGCACATGTTGTTTCGATGCTTAAAATTAAATTATAAATTTCATGAATATTTTACATTGCTAAGTATTTTGCGGTAATATGAAAAATAATATTAGCACAAGTATAAAATTAATTAAACTATAACAAGATTAAAAACTCATATTCACGCTGTATCTCGCAAACAGTAACAGCAGAGGGAACATACGGCCAACGCCAGGCAAAAAAAAAAATCATTATCGCGAGTTCAAACTCGCAAATGTCGCATGACAGACACCTTGTGGGCCATGAAGGCCTCAAACGACGGCCTGTGGGCTGCAAAAAATATAACGAATTTATTTTTTATTTTATCTAATAGTTCATGAGGCACCTTATCTCATAACCGGCTATTTCTCTTTTCTCCATTGAGGACCCATTTATAGACAGCGTTCGACGGCCCTCATAACATAATTAGGCCAATGGTGACTCAGGGGCACATTCATGCGACTGTAAACATGTTGTTGGTTCGATTTCCATTCGAGGAAATTAAGTATTAAATAATTTTATATCTTTGCTCTGCTAACGACGCAAAGCGCGGCGTTGAATTCCGCTATTCAACGCACAGTGCCTCCAGATTTCGGCGGCAAGTGGGAAAAGGATATAGAGTGTCTTAACTAAGTTCCATCTATATTTCCTGTTATGTGCGGGATACAGTGTGAAGCTAAAAAAACAATGTTAGGTATAGCGTTGTAGCTACATTGTATTGTGTTTCAAATATTCCACTATCTTGATTTAAAACACCACAAACCCTCACGAATAATTATAATTTAAAATAACACTTACGATACTTAATGTTATTTAATATAAAATAAAGTTTTATCGACATATTCCCATACCTTGTCAATAGACACGAAGAACAACACTATACAAAGTCCAAGCATCGAAAACCAGAAGAGAATAATAGTACTTTTTTATGTGGGTAAAAATTTCGAACAACTCCCAACTTTGACATTAGCTTGTGAATTATCACGGTCTCGCCGGTGTCATTTGCGAACTCTAAGCCGAACTCGGGTCTTTGGGGCGAATTCTTTGTAGGAAGTTCGCTCTGGGCGGCCGCCAAAAAAGCGTACGTACCTCGTGTACAGCGCATATCTTGCTGAAAATTTTACTTTACATAGAAACATATTTTACCGAATATTTTATGCATGTATAATTATATATTACTATAAAATAAATTAAATATAGTTACATTAGTGTACTATGTAGGCGAGTCGTGGCGGTGCAGCGCTAGTGTATACTGTAAATGCGATTGGGTGTTGGGTTCGACCCCCATTCAAGGTAATTGGTAGTTACATATTATACAACTACCATTATATTAAATATTTTTGAACATTTTGAAGTTTTATTCCACACTTAAGAAAGAAAAATACTTATTAAGAAAACGTATAAAAATTTTGACTCGCGCCTAAAAAGGTTTCCAAAGGGAAACCGTCCAAACGCCCTGACCAACAAAGCCATACGTTCTCGTCGAGCTACGTCGAAATTCATATACGCTTGTTACAAGTTATTTATGTTCTTAGCATCTCATCTCAGCAATATTTATCTTTATATAACTTGTACATTAAATTTTCATCCGCTCTATGGACCACACACATACGAGTGCATAAGTGAAATATATATATATATATATATATATATATTAACGTAGATTATATGAAAATTACAATTATGTAACTTAAGTCATCAAGTACGCTGTAACAGCTACAGCAGACTAAATGTGAAAAATAAATGAATTGTACACACATCAAGCCACAATTGGATCAAAATTAAAATTACAATTACGCAACAGTTAACAGACAGCGAGTAGCGCGAGACAATGCCACGCCGATCAAGTTTCTTCACGTGTGTACGTACGTATTGCCTAAGTTTTAATTGAGTTTTTTCACTCCTCTGTAACCTTTGCTTTAGTTAATCAATGTTCTAAACCTCATTTAGCGGCCCCATTACATCTTCTCCTATATAAAATTGTTTTGTCTTTTTGTGTTCTACGTATTTTTATTTAGTGTATGGACTACTACCATGCTTCAGATATATTTGTTTTTATTATATTTTTATTTATTATATTTTTATTACACTGGCTTCTACGGATTTGCGTTGCCAGCCAGCCAGTGTGCCAGCGTTTTTCCAATCCTCAAATCAGTTCTGATATACAATTTTGGCTTGTCGTCGTTTGAATCGTCACAAAATGTCTTTTATGGGTCTCTTCAATCTGGGATATAGGAAAGAGTGTCTTAACACTCACTAATTGCTCGCGTGAAGTTGTAAAAAACATATATAATTCTTCCGAGCCTTATATTTCACTGCACCAAAAAAACAAAGAAAAGTAATATTTAATTAAGCTTCCTTAACAAAGCGGAAGGAGTCCAATTAAAACTATGTCTTGGCTGTGAACTGGTAAAAGGTAAAACGGATAGACAGAAGCACTGAAAAGCACTTTAGGGTCGTTCAAATTAAGCTTTTCAAATATTTTAAACGTGAAATAAGTTAGCTAAATAAATTTCAACATTTTGAAAAAGGAATTTTTGCTGTGATTTTTTATTTGTTTTTGGAAGACATTATAGTACGTACTATGATAATTGTAAATATTTAGCTTTTTATTAATAGTGACGTCAAAAATGTTACTTTAAATATGGACATTGTGTTATCTTTATGCCGCATTTAGTAGAATTTATTTTTGAATTATGTTATAGAAATAAATAATGATTACATATTTTATATATCATTGATATAAAAATAAAAAAAAAAAATATATACAACGCAATAAATATTCTTCTGTCCCCAACGATTAAAGTAAATATATTGACAAAGGTAAAAGCAAAGTATAAATAAATCGTCTCCACTGGCGGTGTGTCGGTGTTTCTAGGCTATAAACACGAGTAGCGGTCAGCAAACAATGTGCTTGAGCAAGGAACCCATTTATCGCACAGTGAAATAGTAACCTTCGATCAGATATGTTGGAGTATCTGTGGATTTATGGATTTATTTACCAAATTCAAGGTCGTTGACCTTTGACATTTTTTGTTTCTAGGATATAATGACGTGTTATTATTATTAGGCGCTGCCCTACGTGCGGGATACATCGTGAAGCTACAAAAGAGCACCCTTAGTTTATCATTACCTTGAGTAAGCTTCATACATGGATCAAGTAAAACTATTACCCATAGAATAGTATAGACTAAATCTAAATATAACATACAGTGATTGTGTCACTTGAAGACATTTATTTTAACAAGAAGCAAGTTTTTTTTTAATAATTTCCACTTAGAACTAATCTATATATGCAGCAATGCATATTTTACCTTAGAAATAAAGTTTATCTTTGGTGTAGTGAACGATGTACGGGAACGAAAATAATTAATATTAAACCATTCGGCCAAAGCAGCAAGTTAGAATTAAATAGATTTTCTACACCGTTGTGATCGTGAGAGAATATGCTTTTAAATCCTACTCGGCTAAGTATTTATATTTATAAAGGATTTGATTTTGACCACTGTAGACTCTAGACTAGAGGCGCTAGCATAATATGATGAACACTCTGTTTGAGCGGAAAATGGATACAATAAGAAAAAAAATAATAATAATATTGTATACGCTTGTTTTGTCCAGCGAAGGTGAGGACCCAGCGATAATATCGAACCGGTCTCTTCTAACCTCCAGAATTTACGACATTGTATTGATTGGCCGATCTCAAATTCTCTTGAAAAGCGCCGAAATAAAAATAATGAATTGCTCCGAGCGGGGATCGAATGCACGACCGTCGTACTCACATTTACGAAAGGAGAATTATATTAAAATTAAATATAATATATCTACATATTTCATTGTTAAAATGTACCAGACATAAATTTATTTGAACACACCCAAATACTGCGTGAATTAAAATTGATTTTATTTTATTTGTTCATCCTAATCTATTTAATATTTCTATAACATTAGTACCGACATAATACCGTATTTTGCATTCACAACGGCAATGGCACATTTCGGCTGTTTCGATGGGGCTTAAAGTAAAATAAAAGCACTGGAGCCGCTATAATGACAATTTTATTACAAATTTCATTAAAACCGGTGGCTTTGTTAATTATGTATGCCACATTGTGTCCTCACTCATATTGGAGCGACGCAACGTTAAATAGTATTCAATATTCGTTGTTTTAAAATTATTGTTTAATTTAAAGGGTGTTTCGCTCGAATAGTACGTAATTAGAGGCATTAACATCTATTTGATCGAGTTAGTTTGACGTTCATTTTAGAATTTGTTATTTTGTTGTGTGTTTACATTGTTTGTTGGATGTTAGAGCTTTTTTTGTTTTATTTTGTTGTTTTTTGGTGATGTAAAGGTAAAGAAAAATGTGTGTTTGGATTTAAACTCAAGGAAATGACTAATTTACTATAAGCAAACAAGTTGAGATCCGCTACTTGATACTTAGTTAACGGAGTATCTTAATACTAGGTTCTCAAGTTCCATGCATAGTGAAAGCTATAAAGATTAACGACGATATATTTGTATTGTGGCGTTGTAAACTTGCATTTGTTCTAAGAAGAATTCTTTATAAACATGTGTTCCTGTTTAATTTATATAAAAACGCAATAATCGAATCTGTCAACTCTATTGGATGCATATTCATTTAGTCCTGTTACGTATATACATATGTATATATGTACTGTACTGTATTATATCGTGACCGTCGTCATTTTGTATTTATAAGGCGAGACACGTAAATTTTTTGCATAGAACATTATATAATGGTGTGTAATGATGCTATGTCGTGTTCTCAAGGACGTTATAAGTTTATAGCTATTTTAATCTAAGTAATAAAGGTACAAAATGTATATAGACTTTTTTAAAATTCAATTGTTATAAAAAAATATAAGAAAATGGTATCCTTATTATTCGTACGCGTATAATAAACACTACCGTTCTTTTATCTGAGCACCTAGTTTTGAGACATTGTGTTCTCTTTTAGACACGCCAAACTCAATGTCGCGCTTTCCCTCTTTAATAAAACAAGGAAAAACTAAAGAATATAGATAACTATAGTACATAAATAAGTAAATGTTAGCACCTTTTTCACTCTCCACTACGAGCTTTAGTTAGTAATTTTAGTTTGTATTGTTTTCAGTCACAAAGACTAAAAGGCTTAAGTCTAGACAGCAATAATTAATGAGAATGTTCTGCGCCGTTGTAGCGGTTTCTCAGAATTTTGTAGATATTCATAGTTTGGAATATTACAAAATATCATCAAACCTGAGGTCTCAGTTTAATCTCTCATCATCTCGTTTTATATGTTTATGGCTAGCCATAAGTTTAACCGTTTTATTCATTTTTCTATTGTGGTACGTTTACCGCAATATAAAACTTACTAAGAAAACGTATAAAAACTTGAACCTAGCGGGATTATCCTACATGTGGAATGAGTATAAGTATGTTAAAAAAATGTGTGGTAAAATTTTTGTCGATTAAATTTTTTGGCAAACATGCAAACGGCAAAATTAATATATCGGAATCTGCGTTTCAGCATTAAGTTTTGTTTTTTTTTTTGAGCTACACCATTTTCCACGGCCATCAGCATCCTCAGTGGATAATTCGTCATTTCTTATATTACACGGCATCCAATTATCGCTTCCTTCGTCTTCCATAGGATACTGCCAATAAAATCTTATAGGATACTGTTATTGAGTTTTCCCTCTCAACACGTAATGCCTCCAGAATTTGGCAGAAAGTGGGGAACGGAGTGTCTTAATACGAGGTTTCCTCTGCCTACTCTTCTGTGTACGGGATATAGCGTGAACACTTACATAAACAATGTGGCGAAATTAAAAATATCAAATCGACGTCTTTCTTTTTGGTTTTAAATCTAGTATTCCTATAAACAAACTATATTTGACAAATATATGTATTTGCATATTCTATATATACAAGCACTATGTCAAAAAACTTAGAGAACCTGCATATGTGTCAGCCTGAACATACGTTCATCTTGCTAAATATCCCCTATCCCACCATTCTAAAGGGTCCAATGCAGGATTTCAAAATGATATATTAAACGAACAACAGACGGAATTTTCCACAGATCAATGTATTTAGAAATGCCATAACGTTGCGAGTTTTCGAGTAGGATAAGAATATTACTTTATTTAAAAAAACAGGTTCACGCTGTATCCCGCGCACAGCAGTGTATACAGAGGGAACTTAGTGTTAGGACATTCCGTTCCCCACTTTCTGTCGAATTCTGGTCACATTGCGTACTTTTTTTTAATTTATTTTATTTCAAAGGTTAGGTTAGATTAGTATATATCAATAAGTCTAGTTATACATAAAACCAATTTTTCTTGTCTTTATTTTTATAATGTTTACATAGAAAATAATTTAAAGATAAAATTTTAGTTTCACTACAAAATAAAAAATGTACAAAAACATATTTATGTGAGACAGTAACTGCATCCAGTGTAACATGTACTCGATACCAATTCTAGTGCTTGGTCTAAAGGAGGGATAGTTTACGTCAGCGCCCTATTGCGGCTCAACAAAAGCGTGAAAAATGGTTGCAAGTGAGACATGAAAGGGATAAAGGTGGTCCTTATCTCTGGATTCAACATCTCGAAGAAAGTCGTACGTGTGTATTGGCTTGATAAAAACTATTTGTTTACTCGTTTCGACTTTATTTATTTTTGTGACTTTAATATTTATTATATTAAACATAAAAACTATTCCAATTCATTGGTTATATATAATAAAACAGTAAAAATATATTTTTTGAATTTTTTGTCTGTCTATCTGTCTGTATGTATGATCACGTTTATCTCCGAAAGTACTGAACCGATTTAATTAAAACTTTCAACTCAACTTTAACTCAACAAAACATTTAGTGTTTGGTCAAAATCGGTTCATAAAAAAAAGTTATCGTCATTTGAATGAATTTTTTGTAATAAATTTATATTTTTAACCAACTTTCAAAAAACAGGGTTCCTTACTCAAATCAATAATTTAACATATAAGGCTGTTTTTCGTTTACTGACATCAACACATTTAACATACTCGTAGTTTTGAATGAGCAAGCGACTGTGAACGCGGACAGGTTATGATTTCGATTTTCACCTAAAAAAAATGAAATATTTCATATTTTCAATTCCCACTCAATACGCAATGGAATGGAATGGAAGTGAGATGAGAACGGGGTGTAAGTTCCCAGATTCCCTGCTACATACGGGATACAGCGAAACTGAAAAATGAACTTATCCGACATTTCTATTTATCCAAAAAAAACAAAAAAAAATTAGTTCAGCAAAACTAACAATCAAAGAGGAAAATCCCGCGGTAAATCTGGCCGCAGTTAGCTTGTCGGCTCGTCCCAGCGTCAATTAACTAACAGGTAGCGGGCACGACAGTAGGTGTCAAGTGGTGGTAATTAACTTTGGAACAGTCCACAGTATGGACAGATGCGTAACTGGACAACACTACGCAATTTACGTGGAAGCTCAGCATGAGCTTCATACGTTTTGTGCTTCTGTCAATTAATTGATGGTGAATTATATATTACTAGAAGGTGTATGTCAAATTTCTATGTAGAATACTTGTTTGTTTTAAATAAAACCAAAGTAGTTTTTAAATAAAATTATCAGATAATAATTTAATATTACATTCATTTTGAAATAAAAAAGCTTCACGCTGTATCCCGCACACAGCAGGGTAGGCACGGGGAACCTAGTGTTAAGACACTGCGTTTCCTACTTTCTGCCGAATCCTGGAGAATTTTGTCTTACTACTAGAGGGAGTAAATAGATTATTCTCCCGAGTGAAAATCGAACTCATTGTCGCATTTTTCAGCCTTTTTTTCAGTATATTAACGTTCATATATAATAATACTTTAGATAATATAATAAAAATGCAATGTGTAGGAAATATCGTGAACAATGATACACGTTATTGTCTTAGAATAAATGAACGCCTTTGACAACACATATCTCACATAACAAAGAGAATTTATCCGCTAAATCTATCCTAATGGCGAGGTACAGTTTTGGGAAACGGTTCCCTTCTAAGTAGAGGTATATGTTTCTTTTTGTTCGTGTTCTTTTTCTTCAGCGAAAGATATTTAATATGAATTATATACATTGTGTAAAGAGTGGAGCCCATCTTAGAACAGCGCATGGCTGTAGGGTTGATGATTATTTCTTGAGATTATAATATTTAAATGTAACGTTGATTTCGATTTTTCACTATTTCGAGAATTCGGGAGAATAATCTATTTCGTCACTAAATACTTAATATCTCAAGAATTGGGTAGAAAGTTTTCAACAAAGTGTCTTAACACTAGGTTTTGCCACTTTACCTACACTGTATGTACTGAACAGATTGTTTGTAGGTTGTAAAATGTGGACTCGTGTTTTTTAGTGTCATGCTGAATCCCGCAGTTAAGACTTCGCTTCTTATTTTCCACCGAATTCTGGAGGCTTTTCGTGTTGCTTAGTGGAACTCAATGCTTCACTCTGTCTGGAAATATAAAATTATTTAATTTCTTCGAAAGGACATCGACCCCATATCTTTTTGCTCTTACAGTCACACTTTGTGCCCCTGTGCCACGTCTGATCTCATTTAATAACTGAATACTTGTTTTTATTTATTAAATATGAAAATGATTTTTTTAATATAATAAAAATATAATTGTTATTATATTAAAAATAACTTCTAATCAAAGTAACTATTTCTTTGTGTTACGGATTTCGCAAATGTTCAGAAATCAATGGGCAGCCCGTCTCCAGTGTGGTCGCAGAGCAATCAACTACGTTCCAACTTTGTTTCTAATCTACTTGCAGATACTATGCATCACAGCTTCTTGATCTCAACTAGTACCTAAGTAAATAGGTACAAGGAGCTTACAATTAAACCGTTGGAGTATGTATTTGGAATATATATAGAAGCTGAGGCCATCGTAAACCAGTGATGCATTGCCTAGTTATTTTTTTTTTTCATTTCCTTGTTTTTTTTTACATGTATAAATTAAATTTAATTCGGTTTCTTGTTAACTACATATTAATTTGCCGCGAAATTGGTTTGAAGGACAAACAAGACTGGCCGTCAAACGAACGATAGAGGAAAAAAGGTACTCACCGCCGTAAGTTTACAAATTTTTCGTAATTATATAATGATATCTCAAATTATTTGATATTTTTATTTTAAAACTCTCGTTAAAGGCACGAATGACTTTCCTTCTTTCTTTGAATAACCGACCTTGTAAAATCGATTTATTATATCGTTATTTTATAAATTAGTGTTTGAAATTTAAAAAAGTTAAATAAAACAATGAAAATCACATAAACTATAAAAGCCATTGATACGAGAATGTATGTACAGTTGCTACGTAGACGTTGAAAATATTAAAACAATTTTTCGTCCGTCCCCGCGCGAGCCGGAGCTATATTTTGTTGTTGCCTTTAGCGATCGCGTGCGACGTGAACAAATAATCTAAATTTGTCGTCTAATTTCGCTTGATTGGTGTCTTTTATTATCCAAGATACTTTTTGTTATTGGATTTATATTTTATTTTAGAGTGGATACATTTTTGTATTGTATATACTATACGTTGACATATTAAGATTCCCATTTAGGTGAGCCGTCAATACGTACGTACAAAAATTGGATGAGAAAGGATAATGCAGTATTTTAACGCTAGGTTCCCTGCCTACCCTGCATGTGTCTGTATGTATTTACCGTGTGATCCCGGGTTTGCAGGGTGATCCTAAAATAGGATCACCCTGGTACTGTCGGTGTCGTAAGAGGCGACTAAAGTACGTGTGGTAGAGTCACGTCGCCAGCAATGGCAACACGCATGGGGAGACTCGACTGGATTAATACCACCCCCGGCATTTAAAACTGGCGTGAAGTAGTGGCTATTGCTACTGCGTTTTTTTTTTATTAGGTAATATATTAGGTAATACCGGGTTACAGCGCCCAACTTCACCGTAAAGGCCGGCAACACACCTATAGCTCCTCAGAAGTTGCATGGGGTCGTGGGCGGCGGTGATCACATACCATCAGGTTGCGAACGCTCGTTTGCCGTGTCCTTTACCACAAAAAAATATATATTATATTTAAGGTCCAAACAATGTAATCTCATTTGTTTGGTAATCAAATATCATTTGAAATTACACTGTAGTAATTAATATGAAGCCACGTAGAATATTCGTTTCCGACGGCGACCGCAAAATTATGTGTTGTATTTGATAACTACTTCCGTGGTTGGACGATTTCGTTGATTGCTTATCCTGTTATTAATTACAGTTTTAATATATATAACACTTGTATATGGATTGGCGTTTTTATCTGACTGTAGAAGATAATCTTTTTACCAATGTTTTGTCTGTTACTCTTTAATCATTTAAATTTATACTAGAAGCCCTATAAAATGTAAATACTTATTTTTATATGACCGAAATCGAAAAAATATGCATTCATATATGTCGGCGTCGATAATAATTGGTTAAGAAATAATGAGAATAAATTCTTGATTGATTAATTCCGATCTTTTAACGAATGGAATCGGAGGTAACTTTTAATGTAAATTTAATTTGAAATAATAGTTCCATTTTTGAATATGGTTCTTATATCTTTGACAGGTTAGTGTGTGTTTATGTTATACTTTATAAATGGCATTTTGTTTAAAAACGATAACTTTATCATTTATTTTGTTTGAAAAAATCACTTTTTTGTTTATGGATTTGTTTTAAATTCTTAATTATATAAAGCTTTTATAGAGTAGTTAAAACTGTGGTGTTCTTTAAAGTGTTGCTTACACTTCTACCCTGTATACAATCCATAGTAACAAGTTAGCAACCGCTAAGTTAAACAATTAGGTAAGTCCTTTGTAACGCCAGTAATGATACTCTAACTACTGTTCAAACTCAATTTCTATTTAACCTAATGAAAATATATTTGTTGAAAACATTTTATGAAGAAACATCGCGCTTTAGTGTAATTAAGTCTCTTGAAGTAACTTTCAGTTAAAATTAATAGTTAAATATGTAAAAATATATTTTTGACTCTTTTAACATATATAGTTTACAATAAATACACTTGTATTGTTCATACGTAATGTAAGAAAAACCTCTTAAAATAAGTATAAAATTTTAAACGAGGATTTAAAGCAATGAATGATATTTCCGCCATTTACGTATTATATTTAATAAACTACATGCTTTAATATAACTAACCATTTTGTCTTATTCTGAACGTCTACGTTTTATATGTATGACTTGAATATAGAAACTGTTATTTTACAGATAAAGATGAATTTAATATCGAAATTATCATTATAGTATCTGAGGCCATCGTGATTAAGAGACAGTAATTTCGGGCGGAGAGTGTATTGTCTTAACACTAGGTTATCCGTGATGAGCTATACTTATGCTATACGCGAGATATAGAATGAAACTAAATAAAAAAATAACTATCACATTGTATAGTCAGGAATGATAATTTCTTTAAATATTAATAGGTATTTAAACACGTACATAATGTAATACACATTTGTTAAGCTCCATACGAATTATAATTAAAGTTGTATTTGAGTTTATGTGTATTTAAATACAAATATTTGGTTTTAATATAATTAATATTCATTAGGATATATACATATATTTTGATATTTGTTTAGTTAGCGATAAAAATCGGCAATATATTGTTGATATCACTCATATTGAGGACAGTCGCGGCGCAGGCGCACAGAGTTTGGCTGTAAAAGCGACTGGTTGTGGGTTCGATCCCCACTCTAGGAGATGAAATATTTACTTCCATTTCCATTTATATTCGGCAGAAAGTGGGGAACGGAGACTCTTAACACTAGGTTCCCTCTGTCCACCCTGCTGTGTGCGGGATACAGCGTGAAGCTGATTTGATTAGATTTGATTGATCATTCTTTCAATACCCTTACCACTTCAGTCCTTAGTAGTTTGTTAGTGGTAGTAGTATTTTATCTTAATACAAAATTTCTACATAAATTTCAGTTTCTGTATGATTCTGACATATGAATTAACTATAAATTTCAATCAATTTCATCTAATTCCGTTTTGTAGGTTTAGCGTGAAAGTCGAACAAACACCCCTTCCCCCAAACTTTCACATTCATAGTGTTAGTAGGATAGGATTTTCTAAATAGCCTTGTAACTTTCAAGAGGCATTAAATTTCTAACATTCACCGAGCGTCGATAGATGGTAATAGCAATGAAGTGCACTTTGCACTGCAAAGTATCGCTCTTACACTGTATTTTACATGCTAGAATATTAATATTTGTGTAAATTTATATTTCCATTTCTTCGCTCTGGTGTAGAGTCGCGCGGCGTTGAGTTCCGCCACTCAACACGCAATGCCACCAGAATTCGGAGAAAAGCGGGGAACGGAGTGTCTTAACACTAGGTTCCCTCTGCTTACCCTGCTGTGTACGGGATACAGCGTGAACCTGATTTTTAATTTATCTTTGCTTTGGCGTCGAGACATAGCCTGGCGGTGAATTGCGCCACTCAATACGCCTTCAGAATTCTGAGGAAAATAGAAAACGGAAATGTCTTAAGGGACGGGAATACCTTAACACTAGGTTCCCAGGGTCCCTCTACCTCCTATAAAACAGAAGAAGCTATAGAAAATGAAATAGTATAAGAACAATTTACTATGCAATTACTCACTATACTTTCATAAATGGTGTTTACTCTTTTATTTCTATAATAGCTTTTATACTTTGACCTGATTTTAGTTTTGCTTATAATTTTCAATCAAACGTGAGAAATTTTAACTTTTACGTTAGCTGTTAAAACAGAGCTAACGTGAAAGTTAAAATTTCTTAGTAAAGTTAATGAAAATTTCTGTATTGAAATACGGTAAACAGGATGCCAGAAAGGAAAAGCTGTTAAATGTTGTACTATAACTTTTTAAATAGTTAATACTAAATATACACCAAATTAATTTATGTAGTGCGTATAATTAATTTGCAGAGTGTTCTTTCTTTTTTTTTTCTTTTCTGGCACAGCGAGGCAGCCTCAGACTGTAAACGCCATGGTTACAGGCTTAGGAGAAGAAGAATTTTCGTAAATTTTTTTTCGAAAAGTAAAAAACGCTCACATTTAAATATATGTAATAAATCAATAAGAAAAATACGTTGCACAAATTTATTTAATTGTTTTAACTCGTAACATCCAGGAACTGATTTGTTTGCAATAATCACAAGTATGTATAGTTTACTATTGTTCTAGTAAAATATATTTATATAATATTGCTATTCAATACTATAGTTATATGAATATTAAATATAGTTATTGCTCAAATACATAGTTATTGGAAAAAAATCATAGAAAATATATAAATACGAACAAAAAATGCAAGCAATGTTCATTTGTTTCAGTTCTTGTTACGCTTTTGGATCAACAAAGAATATTTTTGGGCGATCATCAAAATTCGAACGCTATCAAATTCTCGTAAATCCGGGGAAGCTTTCTCCCGTAATGCCTTTCATATTTCTGCCAGCGCGCTGCACCCTAAATAAATTACAAACGTCAATAAAAATCTAGGACCCCTTGTGACATATTAATATAGTATTTTACTCTTAATATATATATATATATTTTTGTATAATAGTATTAAAATTATTTTTATTTTATAAATTCCTTGAGATTATATCGAAAGCCAGATGGCCAGGTGACAGGATGCGAGTTCGAGACACTATGGCGTTTAGTTCCGTCAATCCAGAATTCGGTGGAAAGTGGAGAGCAGAATGTTTTAACACTAGGCTTCTTCTGCCTATCCTGCTACATGTGAGATACAATGTGAAGCTGAAAAAAAAATACATCCTGTGAAAGATACACCTTCAAACTCATTACAGCGAATAAATATTTTCCACTCTCAATCCCGAGGTCTAAGTTTTCTGAGGAAGTTATAATTAAACAATGACGTAACGTATTCTATATTTTTATCGAGTTTGCAACTTTATAATGAAGAGAACAAGCAGAAGGGGCTTGTAAACTGCAAAGTCGAACATTTTTACTTATTACATAGTGCTATAAATTTTATAATAGACATTAAAGTGAAAACTTAAAACTTAAATCTGTTTAAAAATGAAAAACAAATATTTATATAAACATTTTATTCTTTATAATGATTAATATTATCTTTAATAAACCTTTACTAACATTCATTTACATTTTTTTAATATACTACTTGATTTTTTTATTTATGTTTTATCATCACCATTTTACTTCCAGTTTGAAGCTCGTGCCATTATGTCATTATTGAGAACGCGTACGCTATTTCCTTATTTCCATCATGATTTCCCAAACATGTTACTGAATGACAGTTTAATTTTTATGGTGCAAAACGTATTCAGTGTTTTTGATATACCCATAGAAAGCAATATCAATATATTTTTCTTTTAAATTTGTAAACTTTTCCATTGTTTTTAAACAAAGGTGTAACAAATATTTAGTAAGCTTATATAGTGTATATTTTTTATAATAGATTAATATATCAGGTCACCGTGGTACAGTGGAATAGCGTCGGACTATCAGTCCGACGCTACGGTTATGGGGTTAGTCCTGACTCGGAAGAATCATCTGTATTTATAAAAAGCAAAAAGAGAACAGCAAATAAATATGATATATTATTTGGTACTACTAAATAAATATACATACAAAATCATAAATTTTGACTTTTTAAGTTCAATATAACTTAGGTGGCAGCTTTAGCATACCTTTAATTGAGTAAGCAACAAAATCCAGCCAACGAGTGAACGTGGAGATATCATTTAGATTAAATCCGGTCTATATCAAACTGGGAAAGCCTGTTAACCAACGGGCTGCCTGACGTACGGTTAGTGTGCAAAGTTCCATTGATGTAAAGGTGATTCAGTACCTTAATCGAGATACAACACTGATATTTCAGTCGCTCAAATATCGATACACTTGTCGAATGCAACATTAATTAGTTAATAGCTCTGTATAAAGGGGTAATATAGAGATATTACCTACTACTACTATATAATCTACCTGTCTTAGTAGAGAGGTATTAAGATAGTTTATTGAGGCCAGTCAGGCGTAGGGGCACAAGCGTGTGACTGTAGAGGTGATATGTTGTGGGTTCGATTCTCACTCTAGGAAATAAAATATTTAACATTTTCACGTTGTGTTCCGTCAACCCGTACCCGAAAATATTGAATTCGCTCCTGGGATTAATATATTTCAAAATTCAGTACATACGTGCCCTGCGGCCGTACGTGTTCATGTGAAAAGGATAATGTTACTAGATTAAGTGAAAAAGATACGAACATATATGCCATAGTGTCGACACGATCGATCTTTTCTCTCGGGCACTATTACAAGTACATAAATAGCGAACGAAGAAAATTCCATTTATATAAATTTAAAACATTTAATACTCTCCGTCTACCGATTCTTGATTATGCTGACATTTGCTATGTTGATTTAAGAAGGAGCAATTAAATAAACTTGAGCGTATTTAAAATGTATGTATTCGATTCATATTTGGCCTCCGCAAATTTGATCACATCTCTGATTTCCGTAAAAACTCGCAGGAATACTTAAATCCTTCATCTTCTCTACTGTATTCTGTTCAATCCAATTTCCCCTCCTTACCTTAAAGAACATTTTCAGTTTTTGGCCAAGACACACCTCATCCATCCATCTCTTCGCTCTGAACGTAATTTTACCCTCAAAATACCGTCTCACACTTCTCCATTTTACAGCAGCTCATTTACTGTAACTGCGTGTAGATTGTGGAACTCCCTTCCTTAAGATGTCAGAAATGGCAAGACATTACTAACCTTCAAACGTCGTTTAAAGTTACATTTTATGTAACTTAAATTTAGGTTTTTCCTTTTTTTTTGTTATAATATATATATATATATATATATAGATTGCTATTAAGCAATAAGCCGCCTCTTGTACATTTATTTAAACACATTATATTTTCATTACCTAGCTCTGGTGACGAGGCAAGATAAGGTGTTGACTTCCGCCATTCAACACGGAATGCCTCCAGAACTCAGTGTAAGTAGGGAACGGAAGTGTCATAATGGGAACAGACTGTCTTACCACTAGATTCCCAGATTCCCTCTAACTACTCTGCTATGTGCAACATGCAGTGTGAAGCTAAAAAAATCGCACTATATTGAAAATAACTCAAATTAACTTTTTTATGTCTATCTAGTTATTTTACAGATACTTAATGTAATATCTCAAATATATTATAATATAAATTCGAATTAACGAACAAGTAACTCGAATTAAAATTTGGTTGAACATATTGTCGCCTTATAAGGCTGTATCATTTTATCTCGCGTCGGCCTAAGGGAAAGCTCTAAATCCGAATTAATTAATTCCACAGCACAATTTGACCCGTTCGATAATAAATCCCTGCGGTTTATATCCTCTCTGCGAATTATATTCGGCAATAATGTTACGTGCGTATGTCGCGCGCATTCGAGCAAATAGGATTTACGTGAACGCAATTACTGTTGTTACAGATTATGTTGTTAGACGCGAAGGTCGCTATATTAAGAGTTATTACTGTTTTTTAAGAAAATTTGTTTTTTTTTAAGAGTTATTATCTATTAATTTATTTTTTGCTTTCGTGAAAGAAATATTCCATTTACAAATAATTTCATTGTCTATGTTACATATTATATACCTATATGTATTTAGTGAACTTGAATGTCTACATCAACACATAGAAGTAGTAGGCTTCACACTGTAACTGGCACATAGCAGGGTAGGCCGAGAGCACCGGCTATCCCAATGTTAAGACATCCCGTCGCCATTAAGATTTTTTGTTGCCGTTGCCTTTGCCCTTTTGCCTTGAACTGTCCTTGAACCCCTGCGCCACAAATGGCTCCAAATAGCCAATTTTTTGGCCTTATGTATTCAATTAATTTCGCCAATCAAACTAAAAAACCTATATGTTCTGTTTAAGTGAAGACATTTTCTCGACCTGGAGTCGTACCCTTAACCAACGCGTATATAATCATAGATTATTCCTCTGTTTTGCGATAGTGTCTAGTTTTCTAATAAAACGGTAACATCCAAACACAATAAATACATCACACAGTTCAGAATAATGCAACGCGTATGAAAAACAGTTTATAAGTCGATAAAACGCGCAGGAAGTATTTTGTTCCAAAAACACGCCGGCTGCAGGTGTTGCTTTTCCAATTTGGTGTCGCTCGGATAGGGCGATTTTCATTTCCCGGACAAACCGCATACAGATTATGCGTCCAACGTGCGCGGACTTGCCCAAGTGATATATTGTTCCCTTTACATGTTGTAGTATATGTGGCATGTGGCATATTTGTGTCATACTTATTTTTTGAAATGAAGAATGTATCTATTAATAATCTTATTGTACTGTATATTTTGTGTCAGTGAAATTAGTTTTAATTGTAACATGGGTGACAGATGACACCCATCCCAATCACCCATCATCCATCATCAAAATATGATGCCAGGATGAGATGATAAATTCAAGAACTATCGATTTTATCGAATTATAAAAAGCTTACACTATATAGGCTGCGTTATCAGCAAGTAAAAGAGGCTATATTATATCAATTTGTATAATGACCCAATCATAATGTCATCACTTATCCGAATCATTTCAGTATATTATATATTTTTAGGGTTCTGTACTAAGTCTGTTTCAGTCTGTTTTAAGGATAAAAGGAACCCTATAAAATCACTTCGATGTCCGTCCGTCTATCCGTCTCTCATGAATCTTTATCTTAGGAAGGTTTGGATATATCGAGTTGAAATTCAAGCCTATATACTCAGATCTACGGTCCCTTGATTTCATAAAAAAAAAACATTAAAAGGGGGGCATATGATATTAAAGCCATTAGTTAAAGTGAGGTATTAAATGAAAGGGTTAGCCAGAGTCCTTTAATAAGCTAAGCTTGAATTTAAGAAAAAGCTCGCGACCACCAATTTTTGTACGGAACTCGCGCTTTTCTATTTTTATTTATTCTTTTATTATAAAGCTGTTTGTTTTAAAACTAAATTTCTGCGATCAATAATGATTTTCTATAAACGAGATTTTATACTTATAAAAAACCGAAACTCTATGAAAGTTATAGCAAGTTTATATTAAATATGTTTCGATTCGAGGTCCAAAGTAATTTACAAGAGTCAGTGTCGTGAGAGCTTTGAACAAGTTTTAGTACTCGAAACAATTGCTACTAATTAGGGCAAACAAGGCCACTGGCAAAGTGTCTGTCCACTCATTTAAAATTCTTGTTTGTCAACGAGGCACTTTTTGTTTAGACCTAATTTGGCTGGCAGGGAAACTGACGATACCTTGTACATTTTTAGTAGCATGTCATTTTTTTACGTATATCAAATAATTTTCTGTTTGGAATTTTCTCTTTTTTTTCAGATATTTAACACTTATCGCATAGCATAACATTTGTAATAAATTTATAAATAATAAGATAGAGTACGCTAATACATGCACAATATAGAAACAAGTCTATGAATATTCGCACAAAATATACATAAATCAAAATATAAGAATATATAATAATTTTATCTACAACTCAAAAGGTTTTACTAAAAGAAGAATGCATTGAAGTTAAAATAAAAAAATATTCAAATTTTATAAAATGTATCTAAAGTAAATTTTCCAAAGTAACACGCACTATCTACTTGTCCCGGGGGCAATGATTTATTCACAAGTACACGATGTGCGCACACTAGAGTTTTTGCTACCACTATAATATTATATTGAAAGTTTTACCATAAAATACTTTTCGTCCAATGTAAATTCAAGCAAATTTACAAGTAATATTATTAAGAACTGAACTGAACAGACATTAGTGAATATTATACCTTTATTTTTTATAATTTCACGATGTATCCCGCACACAGCAGGAAGGCGGAGAGAACCTAGTGTTAAGACACTCCGTCGTCGATTTTCTGCCGTATTCCTTGGGCGTTTCGTTTTGTGTGTTGTAACTCGACGCCGCGCCTTGCATCAAAACCAGAGCGCAGAAATGAATAAATCAAATATTTCATTTTCTCGAGTGGGAATCGAACCCATATCGCGCGCTTACGGCTACATGTTTGTGCCTGTGCGCCACGTCTGGTCATCATACACAGGTGTATTTCTATCTCTAATTTTATTAATATTTTTAATTAGGTAGCTTATCCATTTGTCCGTCTGTTTGAGTCTAATAAAATTTGCCAGAAATTGCTGTAATATAAATTAACGCTTATAGAAATGAGAAAAATTGTTGTTGAAATTAATAATTTATTCGTAACATAAACGTTTGTGAATAATTACTTTCAACTTTTAACATGATATTTTATCCGATACTTTCACAGTATATTATGTTTCATATGGAAATTAATACAACAAAAATATTAATATTTATAATAAATAATAATTCAGTATGTATTATGATAATACCTATAAGAAATTTAGCGCCTTCGCCTCAATACCCAAACGAAGAAATGGAAATATACATTTAAATAAATATTTTATTTCTTCGATTTTTGAACCCACAAACAGTGACGTTTACAGTCACACTTTGTGCCCCTGCGCCACGACTGACCTCAGAAGATTATAAAGCTAAAAAAATAAAAAATATAATATTATTGATATAATAAATATTTCTATTTTTTCTTATTTTTAACGTAGAAACGTTACTAACGTTAGTTTGTAAAATCGCAATTGTGAAAACAAAGAATATCCAGTAGGTAGTGGTACGTAGCACGCCCGGGACAGCGCTGGCATCAGGACGTCTCAAGCTATCTTGTCGCACACCCATTTCTTTGCTCTCACGGCTCTTATTTACGAGAACAATGCATAAAATACTGGAATTGAGAATTTATTCTTGTATCTTTGTATTGACTCCCTTTCAGATAAACTTAGCGCGTTTGTTTTGTGAGTGCAGTAGTGTATCTACTTGGTTTACATTTTCGTACCTATAGTGTTATAAGATTTTAGAAGATATTAATTAGTTGCTCGTATATATATTATATAAGCGGTAGGAAATTAGTAGGATTTTTTTTTTAAATATTCATAAAAAGTTACTATGCAATGTTGTACATGGCTTAATGATATTTAATAATAATATTGTAGAGAAGACAGATATTATTTGAAAGAGTATATGTTGTATAAATGCTTAAAAATGTTACCCGATATGAATAATGCTAAGTAATGAAAAAAAAATTGGAATAACCAAGTTTTTAGAAGATTTATTCTTGTTCTAAATTTTATAAGATATTCAAAAGTGACTGTTTTCTTAACATTGAATAACATGTTTTCATAAATATTTTTCTGAAAAGCTCATAAAAACCAGTCTAAAGCAACTTGTCACTACTTTCGAATTGTTATTTATTTCTCATTAATTTGTATTAAAATACTCATTATGTTTTGAAAGCGCCATGTAGATTAAATGCCACGCGAAGCTTAATAGATTCTAATTAATGATTTGCCTAGTATAATATTTTGTGTATGAAAATCAAATGGTTTAGGATTTACAGTTAGGTATATGTACGCTATATTCTACTTATAACAGGTAAGTCATTTTCAAATATTAGATAAATGTATTTGTTTTCTTTCCCTTTTCTTTCTTGTCGAAAAAACATTATGTAACAAACATAGTAAACTACTTTACTCTAGTGTAAGTTTCTTAAGATATATTTTTATAATATTAAGTTTTTTGTTATAAAATATAACAAAAGTCCTAAGATAAGCGAAGTATACTGATGCGAAGTATGCTTATACGCTCCTCAAAAGGTAAATAAGATGGTATGTTAAGAACATTTATCTCGCGATCACGTATAAGGTCCCTTGAAACAAAGGAAAAATTAAGCTTCTAAGTTTCATAGAAAAATATTATTACAAACTTATATTTATTTTTTTGGCAGTGTTTCATTTCATACAAAATGAAAACCTGCCAATTAAAGTTCGTCAACATAAAAAGTCGTACTTCCCGGTGATCTATCCTGAAGTTGTACGGAAGCTTCAGTGAGCGAGACCGTGTCGCACTTAACAGTTTTTTTCCCCGAAACCTAAGAAACGGTTATTTTATATTATAAAACTACAGCAATCGACTTAATTTTTTTCGATAAACGAATATGTAAAAGCTCGATGAGACTTAGCGGTAATTCCCTTAAACAAAGCTCAACTTAGGCTTCTTGTTAAGCTTTATTTGATTTTCTCAGAAGTGAAACAACGTGTTGTTTGAATTAGTAATCGTTATTCTGAATAATGTATAGTGTTTGAGGTCATGTGTTTGGATAGGATGATATTTTGATAAGAACCCCACATCGACCGTCTTGATTAATGAAGGCATGTAACGGATAAACTCCATTTGCATATATTACCTAGACTTTAAGCCATAGTATGACGTACATAATAATTATTCTTTCATGTATAGACTTCGGGCTTCTATTTACATCTATGCATACGTTAGTAGATACAAATAAACACATATGTATATGTACACAGATAGACAAATTAACCTGCCTCTAAGGATTACTTTACTTTTTTTTTAAGATTTTGAAAGAAAATAAGTTGAATTTACAAAGGATTAAGAATTCCTTGCACTAATTTATTAATTATTAATATAAAAAATGATTTGATGATTTACATCCTGAATTATTATAAATTGAAATGTGATTGTATTTTTAGTCTTATTCTTTTACGTCGGAAATTTATTATATATATATATATATAATTTTGTATATGGAAAAGTGTTACCTGGTTCTATAGTATAAATTAAAGCTACTCGACTACTGTATTAAATCACTGAATTGGATAAATAATAAATATCCCACTCATTTAGTTAAACGAAAGAAAGTGGTCCAAGTTTAACGGTTGAGTTGCTTCCATGACTTTAGTATTTAAATAAGGCACGTTTGGTTTTACCATCCGCCTGGGAAATCAATGATCCGGATTCATTTCACTGACCTACAAAGGAATTCTCTGGACCAATTAAATTTAATAAAACGATACGTTCAGCCAAAAATAAATTATTATTGTTATTAGTTATTGGGAATTTTCTTTGGGAATACGTAGGTATTGATTATTTGTATATACTTTAGGTTTTATGATAATTTATTTCTTAAGTGAGCTCACTCTTGCAGTGAGAGGATGCAGAGAGTGTGTAAGAAGAAGAGAATATAGTCTCTCTGTTAAGATTTATAATCAACCACTTTTTGTAATATTAAAAGTAATAAGGTACCGTTGTAATGAAACAAAGGTATCTTATTATAATAGTAATAAGATAATATATTATTACATTTTATTCATATAATCTAATGAAATACATTAAGACGTAACGTTCTATCAGGCTTCGTATGCCTAAAATAAGTTGAAAGTGAATGAAAAAAATAATAAAATTATATAAAATGTAGTGTCATGTGTTTAATTATATTAACAATTACTTACTCCAGACTGTCATAAAAGCATTTATGTGCGATCGATACAAACGTACATCGTATATCTTGACCGCTATAATGACACTTTTTCTATAATATATATTGATTGTTTATTTATACTTTGTTTTATGTATTGAGTAAAATTAACATTATCACGTAAGTTTTACAAATAATATTATTTAAAGAACAATTCCGATCAATACAATACGTTATGCGTGGTGAATCAAATTAATTAATTATGCAGTTTTAACCCTTAAAGTAAGAATATAAGGTTCCAAATTCCAATACCACCTTTTAAAAAGACTCGAGTAGCTTTTTATTCGTGCGTGCACTTTAATTCCAAAGAGTAAAGAAACTGACAGGTCACTTAACACTAACACGCCTTGTGTTAGAACGCCATAGTTTCTTGATTTTCGATGGCTTACTTAGATAAGATATTATTGTGTACATAAATTCTGAAAATTTCAACGTTTTTGAAAATTTTTTTCAGCTTTTTTGAGGAAATGTTTGGAACAGAGAGATTTAACACTGGGCTGTAATAAAATGCTGGACGTGGGGTGGAGTGTCTTAACAATAGGCTCGCATACCCTGCTACATCCGGAATACAGTATTATTAATCATTTACATAATCCATAGCATAAAATAAAATTATTAGTATTATGAATATTTGAAATATGTTATATATAACCAGTTTACATTTGTATCATATTGGAAATGAAACGCAAGCAGTTGCATGGCGCCTGAAGCGCAGCGTATGTTGACAGTTCTCTGAAATGCATAAACCATGTTTCCATACAATTCTGTTCAGTTAAATGCCGTACTCTGCTGTCCGACGGAGAAGTGACGTGTGGATATTTATACTATATAATATTCTCATATTTATTGTAAATTTTAGATTAATTATATAAAACAGTGTTGCGGTGGGCAGTAATAATTATTTGAAGAGGAATACATTTTACTTAATACATAAGAAACGGACGAGAAAGAAATACAAAGTAAAAAGTAATATTCGCTTATTATTATTCTATAAAATATTTCATATTACGGATTGTAGTATGTACGCCATATTATATTTTTTAGGATCATCCCAAAAACGATATTGCCAAAGTAAAACGTCAAACGTCTTATACTCATATAACGAGTACTCTCAATCTAAGACATTGATTTCAAACAAAAAAAAAATCATATCAATAACAATATATATAATAATAGGTGGAAAAAGAGAAGTAATCTCTAAAGTTATTTTTCTTATCTAAAATATTGAAAAATATTGCCTTCACTAATATCAAACATTCCAATGTGTTCCAGCGTCTTTCTTTGTTGAGTCGAGGTAATGGTCTTGCATATTTGCTTATGGATGGATATAAGAAAAAAATTCTTTGTCTGAAAACTGTCACTCGTGTCGCTTCCCCCGCGGGCATTATATTATTTTTTTGAAACGATATTTTCTAAATATAAAGACAAAAAGTATAAAGGAAGTGTCTCTCGTTTGTGGGGAATCGTAATAATGGATGCTTTTCACCTGTCATCTCTCCCCGCTACGTTTCTAATATCCTATTTCTTGCTTATTTACAAATTTATTAAATTCGTCTCTGGTTTGATTTTATATACAATATTATGATATTATTTGCGTAACTATAATAGTAATTTTATATAAATGGTGTACTGTGTTTATTTTTTAAAATGGAAAACGGAATATGTAGACACTTGTTTTCTTTTTTCCTTTTTTTTCGGTTAAAGCGTGAAGAGATATATATTTCTGTATATACTTGCTCAACTTCACGGTGTGTGACGCATATAGTAGGGTAGGCAGAGGGAACCTAGGACCCTAGTGTTAAGACAGATCCGTTCCCCACTTTCCACCAAATTTGGATGGCATTGCGTGTTTAGTTGTGGAACTCAACGCTTTGCCTCGACACCAGAGTCTAATATAGAAACATTTTTGGTACAAAACTTTTACTTATATACATTTTTTATCTCTCCTTGTTTGTCTTTGTTAACATTTTATGGAGCTTTCGTAGCAAAAATTCATAGTGGGCACACAGGACATTGTTATACGTCAAATATTTTAGTTTCTATATAAAAAAAAAATCATTTTTCATGCTGCTGTTAGTTTGTAGTATAGGAGGTTTAATATGGGACAAAAAAAGAACTAATATGTACCGTTATTCAGAGTGAGTTATTTTTTAAAATATTTTTTAGGTGAATATTATATAACGTTTACGTGAATATTATTTACGTGAACATAACGTATCTACATTGATATTTAGAGGAAATCCCACTTCTATGGCTTAAACACTAAAAAGTTGTCCAATATATCTTAGTCAATTAAATCCTATGGCGTAGTCAGTGTGGAAATTATATTTTTTTAGCTTCACGCTGTATCCCACTCGTAAGGTTATAGTCAATCCTTCTACACCTTTAAAATGTTTGTTGAACGGCGTGTTGATGACTTTCACGCCATTTTTCGTGAAAGGAGTGCATCTGCGCTCCAGAGGTTACGAACTAGCTCGTATAGCGTTCTGTCTGTACTGACTGATCGCTGGGACTCGCAAATTCTGCGCCACTGGATACTTCTACATGTTGGAAGGACTGTCGTGTCCGAAATGCGATTATTTTTGGTCCTTTTTTTTGTTTTGTTTACTTTTATTATTACTAATATTAGATTTTTTGTATTATTTACGAAATATGGACACTTGTCAGAAATAAAATAAAAAAATATACTTAAATCTTGATTATCTGAATAAAATAGCCTATTTGTGCCAACGCTACGTGTCGAGTCGAAGCCATTTATTAATTAACGCTTCTGCGTCCTCTCGTTGTTAATTTTATGCTCTTATTTCATTTTTTCGAACTGAAAAATATATTTGTATTCGCACTCATATTTTTATCATAAGACAAACACATATAAGATAAGTTATACCTATTATTGCATTCTAATTATTGTTTTTTTGAATTTTAGAGTTTTCAAATATTTAAAATGGATTCAATAATTGTAGATTTATGCGCATATCGATAATAGATTAAGGCCGTCGTGGCACAGTAGCACAGGTGTGACTGTAACGCGACGGTTGTGAATAAATCTACAATTATTTAATCAATTTTAAATATATGAAAACACTAAAATTCAAAGATACAATAATAAAATATATTATAAGAACCGTAATAACTATTTCCTAATATTTTTTATCTTTATTATAAAAATATCCTGTTTAATCTTTACCTTTTCTCTTTATAGCACCAACTGCACTTTTGTAGTTGAAAGATCAAATGTTTGATTCTCTCTATTTTGTGTGCAAAGATATTCTAAAGTCAATTTTTTATTACAAGTATTCCAAGTATCATATTTTTTCATCCAATGGAAAGTGCGTTGCTATATTTTATTAAGTTGCTATTTTTCCTTTCTACACATTAGTGTCATATTATCTTTTGGTCATATTATCATTATATTATCCTTTCTAAATATTATTGATTGAGAATTAAATATATTAATAACTAAGAATACAGGTTCTGACTGTAAACGTGAAGACTTGAGGGCTCGATTGCTACTCGAGGAAATTAAATATCATTTTTTTTTCTTCTTCATATCATTAATGATATTAATCATCCATGAACGATAAATAAGACAGGATTGATATAAAAGCAGGTTGCTTGCTCTAAGTACACCCTGTTAACCCTGCACTTTATCTAACCGAAAGTCGAAAAACGCCAACATTTTAAATACAAACGTGACGCGCTATAGCCGCGTCCCAATTATCCGTTATCGTAATTATAAATACCAAGTAATTCTGAAATCTTCATATAACAATTCGTTGATTTGTCTAATCTTTTAGATTGGACCCTCACATCAATATTCGAAGTAAGTATTTCACAAACTGAACCCTGCGACAAATGGTCGTCCAGAATAAGATATCAGGGGTTAGAACTTTTACGTGTTGACCCCTTTTAAAAGGTTAATGCTTAGAGTCCCCTCTGTATCACCTGAATACTAATATTGTGTTTGCCGACAGCCCTTTAAGCTCAATATTTTTGGATACGAACTTCATAACATTCGCTACTGTTGTTTTTTCTCATTGTTACCCGCACAAGCTGCCGATTCACGCAGTATCTCGCATAGTACAGTAGGCAGTGTTAAAACACTCCGTTCCCCTTTTCCACCAATGTTTCGATGCTTTGCCTCGCGAAATGCTTCGAAATTTCTTCAGAGCGAAGAAATGAAAATATTAACAAATGACAATTCATTCCCCCGAGTGGGGTACAAATCTATAACCGTCATCTTACTTTCACACCTTTGTGCCCCTATGCCACGATGGCCTCAACATCATTACATTGGAAACGGTTTTTAAAAATAATTTATTGCGAATTTAATGATTAAAATGATAATTTCATTATTGGATAATACTAACTATCTAAGCGTGGAAAGTGGGAAGAAAATGTGTGAAGCTGTTAACACTTGTAACCCTCTGTCTGTTTTGCTTGAAAAAGGGTTAAATTACTTTTTTATACCATCACATAAAAATGTAATGTTATAATTAAATAAAATAAATACCAAATAAATAAAATTACAGGTATATTGATAAATGATTCTAACGTTAACCAAACACTAACCCTAACTCGTATGCTTTAAAGTAATCATATGAATCAGTGAATTGAAATAAGCTTTCAATTCAATTAATTTTATTTTTCTATTTCATATAATTGTAAGTTATGTTGGATATAAATTTTAATTTTAACATATAAGTAAGAAGCTCTACATATAAGCTCTTGTTTAGTGTTTTTTTATATAAGTAGTTTGCTTATTTTGATTGTTTCTATTCATCTATTGATTTGGATGTTTTTGTACATATATATCTTATCATTATTTTTTATATATAATCTTATTAGAATGCCTAAAAAAGACATTTTGATAAGTTTGGAATAACTATTTTAACTATATAATTTTTATTCTAATTCAGAACGAATCCACGACCCTTTTTAGTCCAACATGTTTTAATTGACTTTAATTACATACAAAATGGACTATCGGTTCAGTCTATGATGAAAGATAAAGTCTAAATTGTAAAAGGTTAGGGCTCCGTTCCGGTGCACTCTTAATCTCGATACAAACAGTGGAATGCTAGTTTCACGAAATTTACTACAAAGTATGTTCTAATTCAAACCGTTTCGCTGCTTTCAGCAAATTCCTGCTGCACTATGCGGAATATTAACTCGTTTGTTATCTGCTGGTACGCTTTGGTAATCACAAGTTTGGTTGATAGTAAACTTTAATTACTTCCTATTCAGCTGTTAATATCTAGTTCAACTTTTTGACTACCACATTTTTTTTTATATATATAGAATATCGATTTTTTTTATGAACTAATTAAATCATATCGATTAGACATCAAGACGCGCAAGCGTTTGTATATTTAGTAAAACGTATATAGATTTCAATGATTTAGCATACACGGCTATTTATACATTAGGTACTGCTTTAGACTGATATTTTTGCGATTGACTCGCTCACTAATTGTGAACTTGAGATTTTGTACTTAGAAATACTATTATAGTTATAAATATATGTAGAAAATTAAGAAAAAGATTATATATTATTGATAAAAACTATCAAGAAAGCAAATAAAATATCGATGTAAGTTAAATCTAAAAAGTTGTAGTTATGAAGAAGAAAGAACTAGCGGCTTTAATACCATATTTTGCCGCTATTTTAAGGATATTGTTTCTTAGGATTAACCTAATATATAAAGTTTCTAAAAAAAATTTATAAAGTTTCTAAAGCTAGCTGCCAAATTTCATAATTATAGGTAAACCAGAAGTACCTTATGAATTTTCATTCCCTTTATAGCATCGAAATACGCATTTTTTACAATATAAACAGCCTTATCTTTATTTTTAATGTAAATATAGAAATATGTTTTATTTCAGGTAACAATGGGGCCGCATATATCATATAAAATAACAAGTCTTTAATAGTTTTTTTTTTTATAATAATTTCTTGACTCTATCATTTTCTATTTCGAAGAGAACGAAAATTTACTTGATCACTTTTTATTTTAGTTACTGACGTTCACTTCCACATTCCATAAATATACAACTGCTATCTATACATAAAAGTAAGTTTTTTTCATAAATTTATCAATAATGGGATCCGAGGCCTGTAACGTCGAGAGGATTATTGAGGCAAGGCGTCAAGTCCCGCACCCTCCACTGTATTACATATGATTTATTTTCTGGGGAGAGCACTCGGCATATTCCTCTAGATAACACCTGCACCGAATTCAGATTTATGAGTTTGTATAGGCATTAAGCCTGTCAGGATATTTCACAATTTTCATGTCAACGTGTGTAAGTGTTCGCTTTTTTATTTCTATATTTCATTTATCTATATATTAACTTATTTTATCTATTTGTTTTTGATAAAGAAAGGTATTAAAAAAAATATGTATAAAATCAGCTTCTCTGCTTTCTGTTTGTCTTGATATACCAACTTGAGGCGGTCGTGGCGCAGGGGCAGAAGCATGTTACTATACCATGACGAGTGTAGTTTCGATTCTCACTCGGGGCTATGACAGAAATGAAAATATTCTCTGGTAATAATGATAAAGTGCGGTATTGAGACCACTCAACATGCTCTGCCACAAAAGTTCGGCTGACAGTAGGGAACGGACCTAGTGTCCTAGGTTCCTTCTGCCTACCTTGCTATATGCGGGATATAGCGTGAAGCTGAAAAAAATGAATTCTGAAATCTAGAATTAAAAGTTAAAAAGAATATAACATCTAGTCGTATCGTACTTCATCACACGAACATAAATGACTAATATTTTTTTCAGTAATATTAACACTAAAACAAAAAATAATTTATTTAAATAATTTGAATCAAAATAATATATTGAAGGCAAAGTTCTATCGAGAAAGACGTCGTCTCACTCACTTGATATAATGTGAATCATTCGCACTTCCAAATGAGGCAACTGCAGTAAACTAACTACCAACATCAACATCTGTAAAGTAAATGAATAAATTAAATACGTGTTAACTGTAAAAGGGCGTCTAGAACTTTTGCGATGCTTGAAATTGTATCCATTTTAAATGAAATACGAGTACGTCCCTGTAAAATAAACATTTTAGTAAAGAATTAAATTATAGGTGGTTATAAATTTCTATGTCATCTTCAACTAATTGGAAAGTAAAGAGAAATAATAATTCTTTATTTGGTTAGATCTTACTACTTTTTTTTTGTAATATTTTCAGGTGAAAAAGGTTTTAGAGTGAAATATATAAATAAGCTTGTTGCCAATTCAACCGAAGAGTTGAATAGTCCACAAAATGAATAGAGAATAGTCCACAAAATGTTTGGCTTAAATCACGCTCTGTACAGATGCTTCAAAAAATTTTTAAAAAAGTAAAAGTTTTTGAAATATACGTACTTTGCACTATAGATATGAAACGGTGCTAGTAGCTTTTACATATAAATAACAGTGAAGTTTTCCTTTAAAAATATTTAAAAATAAGTACAGAAACATGTTTTTACAAGAAAAAGATTTTTATTTTTAAAAATGATATATATATTAACTCTTACCACGCTAAGTGAATCTTTATATAAAAATTAAGATAAAATAAAGTAAATCATTTTAAAGAATCCACTATATTATTATTATGAAGCACCTATTCATGCTATATAATATCTAGACTTATTATTCTTAAGCAAAAGAAATATAAAAGTCCTTTACTTTTTTATGTTATACTAGCCGACCTGGGCAGCTTCACCCGCTTGAACTAAACGAATATTTATTAAATATGGTTAAGAAATTTTTAAATTTAGGGGGCGAATTCTAAAATGAACCACGAATCACGTGTTCAATGAAATTAAAAAGATTTAAGAATTTAAATGAAAATTTTCATAAAAATCGGTGGCGATTTACAGATTTTTTAGGCTTAAAATTTTTCTAAATCCCTTCTTAGTCTCAGTCCAAATTTCACCTTTCTGCCATCGGTTACGCCTATGTGTCATCCTCAGTCAGTGGGAACATGTCCTTTTATATATATAGATTATAAATTCATTCTCCATTTTAAATTTTTGTAAATAAATATTTTTCCCATCCCTTGTTACCTGAAAAGAAGAAAAAAACCTGGACTAAAAATCTTATTTAGTTATAAGGTGTTTCTAAAATAAAATAAGATTTTATACAAGATTAAGAAAATGTATCATGAGAAACGGAATACTGCTTATTTCTGAGAGGCACTATCTTTATAGTACGAGATCATCTTTGTAATATAAAATAAAATAAAGGATAATATACTTGGAGTTTATGTAAACTGTAAATTCTGTTTTGTTATTCATACTGTTGTATAAAAGAAGCCTGATGCTATTTACGCTGTTTTATTTTTTGATATTGGTTTATAAATATAGAGAATCTTTTTATTTCTTTAGCATTAAATACGACTTTCATTTTGTTTTCCTTTTTAGAATTTTCAAAACATATTTACTATATAGGTTTGAGGCTAGTCGTGGCGCAGGGGTACAAGCGTGTGACTGTAAATGCGATAGATTTTAGATTCGATACTGAATCTCTCTCGAAAATTTATCTCGTAACGAGACAACGCCTCCAGAATTCAACGTAAAATGAGAAACAGAAGTATCTAATTTCCCAAATATCAAGGTTTCCTCTGTCCGCCCTGCTATATGTCGGATACAAGTAAATAATAAAATTAATACACATAGGTGGTTAGTGTTCATTTCATAATAACAGTCTCCTTTCATAATTATTATAATAACGTTAGTCCAAGTTCTTTCAACTTAGATGTCAGACGAAAAATATATTATTTGACCCTTACGATCAACTCTATAAAAACGCAATTACACAGACAGCAAATAATACATTATATTAAATTGAAAATTAATTGTTACACTTATTTAAGATATATTACATTACTTACAATATTAATTTATTATATAGGTATTTATTATTTTTTTTACTATTGTGAATTATCTAAAATTGAATAATATCTTGCACTAGAAACACAAAATTAAGTTATTGAAAACAACAAACTCGCTACACGTACGGCCCTAAAGGCGTTTTTGGATATTCAGTTTAATTCATATTAATACAAAATATGATAATATTGTGATTTATTGTGAAGGATACAGCGATGTCGACTGTTATTTCTACAGTCGTTGTGCGTAATAAGACGGGAGAAGTTTCTTTATAGCGCATTCCGTTAAATTTAACGTCTCTTAGGCGGCTTACTTGCAAAGTTCCATACAAACATCTCCGTGGAAAGGTAAACAAGATTAGTTTAGTTTTCATTTTGACACTCCGAGGAGACGTACGTACAAACTTCCCGCGTCGTCTAATTAACGAATAACTTTGGTCTATTCATTTCAATTTCATTCGAAGCATAAACAGAGATGAAGTTTGGTTAACCATCCTATTATCTGCTCAGATTTATTGTTGCATCTGTAAATTTTGAGCTATAACAGACTATACTGTAGGGTTGTTATAAAGTGGAATCCCAAAGCCGGATGCCGCGAGTAACTCAGTCGTAAATCTATCATATATTACTGTAATCTACTGTGCAATTGAAATGATATAATATCGGAGTTTATTGTGACCATATTGAGTCAAACTTATCTTTTGTTTGCGTAAAATCAAATTATCGTTGAAGTATCACTTACGTAAATATTGGATTTAATATATTTAAAAAAAAACATCTTCACGCTGTGTTGCATACTCCGCCGCATACTTCAGCTTACAAATGTATAAATCCCAATAATTAACTGAAATTATATCTTATAAGATATATTATATAAGTGTAGTATACAGTATGTAATTTTCTTACATCTATAGAAATATACCTATCACCTAACAAAAGGTAGTTAGATTTGAAGCTTGTTATATTGTATGCTACGTAGTAACTATTATCCGGAGTTTTCCGGGAGATTTATTATGAATTACACTTTGTTCAGTACAAAAAATCAATATTTTTTTGTTAAATCGACCAGAATTCAATTTTGAGGGGCTTACATTGCTTATGCTGACTGACTAACCACAAAATATAATAAAAAATAATAAATGTTCTTCATCAAAGGTCATCGTTAGCGAGAATTAAGCATCAATATATTTTTATATATATGATAATGATTCTTATTATTAATTCGGATTTGAAATCGTCATCGAGGTAAAAAAAAAACTCTCTGTATATAAATATTAAACTAAAAACACTATATCACTTTGACTGTGTAAACTAAAGCACTAAAACAAAAAAAAAGGGTGAAAATGAAAAAAGGTTCGTATATAGTAACAACACCTTTGTAACGTCTAAGCGAAATCCTTGATAGCTTTTAGCATGATTTGTCGAAAAAAAAGGGAAAATCAAAAAAAATTTCGTACACAATCCCGGAAATTTCCATATCTAAATGGAAAACCGACCCCGCACAATCAATTTATCCCACAATATCCTCGGGCGGTTTATACCACCTGTACAATAAATATTTATACTTCTTTCCCCGATTTGTATCATTCAGCCTTATACTTAGTGAGTAGAAAACAATTCGAAACGTATATAATTATAACGAGTGGTGTAAGTTTCTAATTTAGCAATGCAGTAGGTATAGAAAGGAAGAAGTGTTCTATATCACCTACATTCTGTCCCTATAAACGTTCGTTAAAAGCTTCAGGCTCTGTTTTGTTTTTTTTCTTTTTATACTGAAATTTTATTTAAGTATCCTTTTATAACAAAAAGAGGAATATTAAAAATGATTATCTTAATCTCTTTATCTTCGCTCCACGCTCTGGTAACGAGGCATGCGCGGCGTTGAGTTCCGCTATTCGACACCAGAATTCGAAAGAAAGTGAATAATGGAAGTGCCTTAAAGTGAATGGAATGTTTTAAAACTAGGTTCCCAGGTTCCCTTTGCCTACCCTGCTATGAGATATAGCGTGTAGCTTAAAAAATAATAACAAACTACTGAAGGCTCAATTTTATATCAAAAAAATTACATAGAATATATAATGTAGAAAATCTGAAATTATTTAAATATCCGTATTTCACCTTAAAAGCTATTCAATTCCGTGAAATGGAGTCGCTATGTATCAAGTGTGACCCAGTGCTTCATTTCTAGCCATTAAGAGGACACTCCATTTAATATGACTAAGCAATTGGCTCTAGCTTTTAGTTCTGTTGCCAGGTAAGAAATATAAACCTCATATAATAGTTCATTGAGATCGGTATGTATAATTCCTTTTACGTATGGTACACGTGCAATTGAGGCTTGTGTCGGTTCGATTCTTACACGAACGAACGTAAGACGACAATGCATACTCAATATACAATGTCTTGAAAATTTGTAAGAAATCGAGAAATTAACCATATTTATAATAACGAAATAATATATAATTATAAGGAAAGACCATAAAAACCGGACAAGCGCGGTTCGGGCTCGCTCACCGAAGTTTCCGGCCACTAACTTAATACAAACCTTGTACCCTCTGCCTACTTTGGTCTACTTGAAAGAAAGAAAAAACCGGACAAGTGCAAGTCGGGCTCGTGCACCGAAGGCTTCGACCAATACCGCACCAGCGCCATTTCATCTGATACTTCACTTGAACTAGAGGGGGCTTTAATACCAAATTTTGCCACCGTCTTAAGGCTAAGATCTTTTCAGATTAAACTACAAATAAACAAATTCGCGTGTCGACATACGCGTTTTTTGCTATTTAAGGCAATTTTTTTAAAGATTTAATCATAAATGTATAGTTCTCGGATTTTTTCCTGAAGTAGTACTGTAGACACTAGCTGCAAAAATACATAATTCTAAGTTAACCGGAATTATCCTACGAAGTTTGATTTCTTTTGTAGTATCGAAATAGGCATTTTTTGCTATATAAAATACCTTATCTTTTTTCTATGTAAATGTAGAAATATGTTTTTTTATCAGGAAATCATAGGAAATAATAGATATATCTGAATATATGGTTTGAATTTCAACTCGATATCTCCAAGTGCTCCTGAGATAAAGGGACAGATAACAGAGTGATCTTATAAGGGTTCCTTTTTTCTTTGAGAACGAATGGAACCCTAAAAACAATTATAATGTTTATACTCTTGTGGAATAGACGTGTAATGTCTGACAATTATAACATGTGTACTTGTTGGTTTGATCCTCATTAGAAGGAGAATAGCGTTCAATATGGAATATAATTTATCTTAATTTATGATAAAGGGTCTGTATTAACAATCAAAATAAACTTTCACAATCCAAATTTAACGTGCAGCTGTATTTTTTTTTATCGTAGGGTCTGTTAAAACAAAGTTTAGTGTTGATTTTCGTCATTCCAACCGTTTTAAAAAAAAACAGACCAAAAAGTCAAGAATCATGATTTAATTTTTTCACTAGCCTAGTAGAGTGTCTTGACACTATTATATCTCAATCCACCCTGCAAGCACAAACCAAAAACACCAAAACTAAAAAACAAAAATGAAAAATTATAATATTTAATGCAAATAAAACATGAAAAATTTTTCCTTGACATTCACCATGCATGAGCTAGCGAAATGTTTCTTTCAACTTTGATTCAATTTGGAGGTTTCTAAATATTTAAATTTGCTATGAACGACGCGACGATCATGCATCAAGGCTGGCCTAGTATTTCATTTATGCCATTAAGACGACACAGAAACTCTATTTTATCATGAAAAACTGTTACAGCGTGACATCAGAATTTATAACTCGTTTCAACGTAGGACTGGTGTGTGGTGTATGCTGTAAATTGGAGTACCAATCAGCAAAGTTATAGACCTATTCATCGTCATCTGAACATCCGAATTACGAATTCTATATTTTATATATATATATTTTAATAAGTTTTCTTTTTGTTTTGTATGCAGCAGTGAAAGTAATTACCGGGAAAGTATATTACCGGGAACGGAGTGGTTCCCTCTGAATATCTACTCTGCTATATGCGCGATATATTATTATATTTTTATAATTCCTAACGGTTCTCTACTCTTGCTTGAGCAAGTCGATGTTTACTTACAGTAAGTATATACCGAATATTTTAGACATTTACAGTTGAAATTTATAATTTTCAACTTGTATACGCTTACCCGACAAATAATCTTAAAAAATTGCGAAAATATGAAAAGCGAAGTATTCGCAAGTTTCAAATTGCCTACTCTGGTTAATATGAATGATAAGTCGAATTGAAGAATACATTATAAGAATAAATATATCTATTAATTTCAATTAGTATTAACTTAACTAGTACATTAAGTTAAGCATTATATTCAATTATCCTTTCAAGTGTGCTTTAAGTTTCAGGTCCGCAACCTGTTCTCAGTCAATTTAACATCACAAATTTATTACTTTACCGAGCACATAAAGTGTATTCTAGTTTAACGCTGGTAGAAAACGTTACTTAAGCGGAGTGTAATAAAAACTCCCTTCTAAAGAACTTATGCGTGAAGCCCAAGTATAAGAGATTTATTACTCGGTATATATACATACATCGTATATATTTTCTCGGTATATATATACATACATGCGTGTATTTCTAATAATATATCAAATTATTTATGTGTAAATTAAAAAAAAAATGTAAATCATAATTGTTTTAAGGTTCGTTTGACTTAACATTATGAGACTAAGTAGAAATTCAAGTTAATTGATTAGTTTGAAGATGGAGTCGCTATCTAAATTATTAAATTTTTTTTTTTCAGATAACTTAGTCTAACCTATTCAAACACGACCCTCTTGAGTTATAATTATTTAAAATGACCCTTATATAATTATAAAGATATTTCTATAGTGCAAGCACTGCCGATAATAATATCGATAGAAATTTAATTTAGTGTGCAAGTGGCGCATCGGTGCTACGTCCCTGTGCGGTAATACCGCTGTGTTCAATTCGTTATCCAAACCGACGCGAGACGTGGATTTGTCGACGTTTTAGAAGTAGGGAGTGTAGGAAATGCTAAATCGTCTATTCATCTGTACCGAAAATGTTATATTAATGCTTAAATTATAGATAGATATTTTAGTGTTAGAATTGTTTGATGTAGGGAGGAACTGTGATTGTTAATGTGACGATTGTGAGTTCGATTCCGATTCGATTCCGTTCGAGTCCGATACAAATATTCATTTAATAAATTTCCCAGACCGCACAAAAGATCATCCATCTCTTAAAATCTTTTTAATTTTCACGAAACAAAGGTTCCTTGAGACAATAAGCAAAAAATCCCGCCAGTTTTTGTAATGGCCAAGATATAAAGATTAATTTTCCGCGTCCCTGTGAGATAAAAACGTTTTTACGATGTTAATAAAATCTTCTTTATAAAAAAAATGAATGTACAGATTTTATGTAATCGTCTCGTAATATATCATTGAAAGTAGATTTTTTTAAATTTATTTATATTTATGTTTTATTTTTTATTTATTTGTTTTTACGTTGCATCCCGCATTTAGCAATATGGGCAGAGGGGAAGTGATGTCGATTAGTTTCCAGATTATTATCGATTGTGGTAACAATCAAACGTTTAGAATAAATTAAAATATTTTTTAACAATACTATGAAATAAATTTATATTGAAATGGTAATATAACAAATAATTTCTAATTAATTAAATATTACCTACTAGAGATTGCTCGTACTCCCAGAGCGAAGGTACCTTATCTGACTCTCTTTATGTAAGTGGCGCCGCTGCAGACTCGGACCATTGCCAATACACTATTTGTTATTCTTGCAGCACGTATTTACTCAAAAATAATGTACAACAAACTGAAAAATAAAATTTAGCTATAGTGTATTTAATTATAAGAACTGTGCTTTGCTTTGATATATACCGTTGTATTTGTTTACAGGAAATACGATTTTTTTTAATTTACTATACAACAGTAGCGAAATCAAAGTACTCTTATGTATAATATTATGAAGCGAAGAAATGAAAATATTAAAAATATTTCATTTCATCAAGTGTATGAAAGTCAAGTTTGTGTCCTTGCGACACGACTGGACTTTGCAATTAAGTTGTTATATCGAAATAAAAGAGGCCATTAAAAAAAAATAAAGGCATTTTAATATGTCATCCCCTACCCTTAAGTAAAGGGTTCCAAGTCTACGCTTTACAAAGAGTATTTCATGCGACAGCTCCTTCCATAACACTAAAGAAACTATACTTATCCATATTCGCAAGAATCCATTCGTAGCTTATTATGAACTTATTTCTCAACTCCGTACACATTACAATGACATAAGAGGTGCTCCAAAGGGAGTTCCGTTTTACGAAACTATTGTAAACTACTACATGTACATTTCTATGCGAATTTTACAGGATGGTGGGAAAGTTTTGTCATTTGTGAAACTATTAAAGCTTCTTAGGTTCCCCGTTTTAGGTAGTATCTATGTATAGTAAACCTCGGCTATTATTCATTTCATTTCATACTTCATATACGAGTATATGGGTATAGGGTGTCTGCCTGTGTAAATCAAATCCACAACTATCACGTTTTTATATACTCGTAGATCAAATTGTATGAATTCATTCTCTTTTGATTTTTTAAAATATTTTTTAATAATTTAAAATTAACACTGATTTATTTGTCTTTTATCGTTTTGTTCAGCAAGCAGCAGGGTTGGAAGAGGGAACCTCGGTGTTAAGTTTATATTTCCATTTTTCTTCGCTCTGGTGTCGAGCAAAGTGCGGCGTTGAGTTCTGCCACTCAACACGCAATGCCTCCAGAATTCGGCAGAAAGTGGGGAACGGAGTGTCTTAAAATCGAGGTTCTCTCTGCCTACCCTGCTATGTGCGGGATACAGCGTGAAGCTGAAAAAAAGGCGCGTCAAAGAACATTTATAAATTCAAGTAACAAGTTCTATATAAATACATAAGTTTGATATCAAGACTGGTATAACAGTCGATTCCGGAAGTTTAACAACTCAGCCGGCATATATCTCTCAATTTCAGAAGTGAAGTGAAGTGCTAAGTATTCTAAACTTGAAGGCTGTTTCCGTAGATAATCACTGCCAATGCCTTCAAGGAATTTATTCAACCATTTTGTTTGATTGATATTTATTTTGTTTCTTTAATTATTATTTGTTTGTTTTCCTTAATTGTTGTTAGCCAATTATATTAAATAAATATATAATATTCTTTATTTTGATATATTATATATTAATATTTAAAATCGATTTCTTTTATAAACTGAGTTTATAAAAGAATTTGTAATTCATAGTCTTGTGTAGCCGAAAAAAATAGTAAATATTTATAAAATTTATAAAAAAGTTATGAGATGACATCTAAATATAGTATATCTCATATTTTACAGGCGAAATCAGTTAATAGTAAAATCTAAAACAGCAAAATTAAAGACTTATTTTTACCGTAACTTAAATTTTACTGAATTCTCGGTCTAGATTTTAATTTCCGATTCATTGGAAGTCGAAGCGCACAAAAGTGATGTGTACATTGATGTATTGACAACTGTTTTGGATGCTACGTGAGAGCTCTTGCTTATTGATGACCTGTAATTTATTAGTTGCGCGCACTCACCCAGATGAGAAATGCGAATAAACTCGATACATAAACATCGTATTTCAGTTATTTGAAATTAGTTTTAGACTGATATCTCCGGCCGCCATGGCGCAGAAGGTCGTTGTGACCCACAGTCACAACTGTAACGTGACGGTTGTGGCTATGATCCCTACTGCAAGAAATTAAATATTATTTATTAATATTTTCATCTACCACTTAACACATGTGTCGAAAAAATCGCCAAAAATTGGGAAATGTAATATCTTAATATTAGGTATCCTTTGCCTACCCTTCTGTGTGCGGGATACAGTTTGAAACAGATTTATTCTTTTAATTAATTTTTATTGAGGTCAGTCGTGGCAGAGACACAAAGTGTGACTGTAAAACCAACTCGTTGTGGGTTCGATTCCCACTCGAGGAGATGAAATATTTATATAAATTTATATTTGCGTTTCTCCGGTCTGGTAGAGCAAAAGTGCGGCGTAGCGTTCCACCACTCTACACGCAATGCCTCCAGAATTCGGCGGAAAGTGGGGAACGGAGTGTCTTAACACTAGGTTCCCTCTGTATACACTGTTGTGTTCGACTTTAAATTTGTGTCTGTAATAAACTTGTCTAACTATACACGTCACAACTTTAACTGTGAAGTATATAGTTTATTTAGCTATTGTATTTTTGGAATGATACTTGAAGTATATTTAGTGGTTTCATAGTGTAGTGTTATAGCTGAATTTAAGTTTTGTATAGTAATTTTTCTTAATTAATATTAATTAATCGTTAGTCTAAACCAAGGTTTAAGTATTTTACCTGTTTAAATAGAGATCTCACGTTTAATAACAAAGATAATATAACAATAGCCTTGGTTTACACTACATATAAAGAATAAAAACGATATTTATGTATATTGCTAATATTTACAAAAATGCAATGCCTCCAGAATTTGGCGCAGAGCGGAGAGAGGTGTGTCTTTACAATACGCTACATGCAGAGTACAGCGTGAAGGTAAAAAAAAATAACAAAATACAAAAATCTGAACGTTAATATGCTAGTAATTATTTACAAAAATGTTTTTTTTATTTCTGGTCACTAACATTGAACACCAGAACCGTAAACGCTTATGTCAATTACTACTGACATTTGTATGTAAAGTTTATTAGTGATGCGCAGTTTCAATTGCCTTTGAATCAATTTCTAATGGATTAGTAGAATTAATAATGTACATTTGGTGGGATATTCTAACAATACTAATACTACATAGTAATAGAGTCCAATAGATTCATTTCAATTTAAATTAAAATAATTTCTTATCTTTTACCGGCTTTTTCCTTATACTTATGGCAGATAATTGTTTTGAAAATTGTCGACTAAACTCCACACGCACACACAAGGATTTCTTTTAAGCTTCACGTTTCAGGCCCACTAGAGCGGCGAAGTTTATTCCCGCGAGTGGTGATCGAAATCACAACTGTCAAGTTAACTTTCCATCAATGTGCATCGCTGAACTCAATGCAGCAGTTTGCCTCATCATCATCACCAGAGCGAAGAAATGAAAACAGTAAATATTTTATTCCCCCGAATCGGAACCTAACCTTTATTGAATTACTAAAAGCTCGTCTAAATAAGTTACAAGTAAGTATATATATGTAATATGAAAACAGAACATGTTTTGTTCTGTTTTCTATAAATAATAATCGGTACTCCATCTGAGTAAGCGAACATTTAACAAAGTAGCTATATCTCCTAACTATTTCCCACCATACAATGTGTTCAGAAAAGAAATATGACGCAATTTCGGTAATGCTTAGTTGTCGAGCCACGAGGGAATGAAAAATTCAAAGGGCCGGCGTACATTACAGTACCACATCGCTAAGAGAATTTTGTTCCAGGAATATTTTTTGTATGGAGTAATATGGTGACAATGACAGATATTATGGGAATATATAAACATTTACTTATGTGAAAATACGATATGGTGGGCTCAAACGCAATTAAAATTTAATTTTACCATTTTATTGGAAAAAATTGGAGCTTTGTATCGATCTTTGAAAAATATATTTTAATACACAGATGAATAATTGGCGAAAAATAAATATAAAAAGAAATGAATAAAACTACAAAAATACAATTGTTGAACTGAAATAACGCCATTATATATTTATTACAAAACCATTTACTGAATGCCGCAAGCACTAAAAGTGTGAGGTAAATGCCTTTTAATATATGGTGTTCATAAATCTAAGTTAACTTCATAAGTATCTTGACCCCCAACGGATCTACGTGATCTCAGTATCAAATGATATCAAAATATACAAAAATATAACCCATATTTCATGAACCTTATTGTTTTTAGTATCACAAGCCCCTTATGATCTAAGCGGAATCTCCGAGGATTCAAATTTCTATTTAAAAAAAATCCTTGTGGCGGCGTGTAGAGCTTAGTCGACAATTTTCTAAACAATTACCTGGCACGTATGGCATTACTTATACTTATAAGTAAGCTCATAAAGGCATACCGACGGTAAAAGACAAGAAATTATTTTAATTAAAATTAATCTATCGGACAGAGAGATGTTTTTGAGGAAAACGTTTTCAATTATTGAGAATTTACTTGATGTGTTTCACCACTCAACACTTAATGTCACGAATTCAACCGGAAATCGAATAACAGAGTATCATACAAAATGTCAAACTGAAAATAAAAACCAGTCAAATGCGAGTTGGTCTCGCATACCGAAGGCTCCGTACCAAGTTTAGGTTTGTATGCCTATGGGAGGTAATATATATTACAGTTGACAAACTTAAATTTTCGGATTTTCGGACAATTATAAGTTTGTTTTTCTATGAAATATCTATTAATTTTGACTTTTTGCATTCTTTTCTTTATTTGTATTACAAGTGATCACTTTTAAGTAAATTTCATAATTGTAGGTTTATAGGACGGTGGTACACAGTACCTTATAGGTTTTAGCTACGCGGCGAATTTCATACATTATATGCAGTAATAACGATACATAAGCACACCTTTATTTGCTTGCGTTGACTTAGAATATTTGAAAATAATTTCAGCTTGATATCTCCACGTGATCTCGATATAAATAGTCTTGACAGGCGGACAAAAAAGTGATCCTATATAAGAGTTCTGTTTTTTCGTTTTAAGGTACGGAAACTTAAAAAAGTATATATTTGTTAATTTTTCAATGGCATTGTATGTACAATTAATAACTAATTACTAATAATAATAAGTCATATAAAGTAAATGACTTATGTACAAACACGGACAACATTGCAACTATATACATATTAATTCATTGAACGTATAGCAATTCAACTCGAAGGAAAATATTCAAGACCGGTATCGTTTAAAAAGAAATATTCTCTCTACAGTGTTCTCACGTATAAAAAGTCCGATTGGATATACTAGTTCCATTTACTTTTACGTTTTTTGCAACGCTTCATAAATTGCGAATGTGTTGGAGTTAGATAAATAAAAAAAAAACAACACTTGCCTTTGACACGTGAAGCGATCCAAGTCGTATAAATTACTAGTAGTAATTACATTAGATCCACTTGAATTGCACGTTGATTATATAGTTAAAATAAATCATTTTTTAATCTTCCATATTATATGTGTATATATTCTCTTTGAATAAAAATATATAACATAATATTGGTATAGATTTTAGATTAAATTTTCATTTAATTTAACGTAGCAAATCGTGCAAGGGACCTTTTAACAGTGTTACCCACATATAAAATTCGCGTAAAGTGCCTCTACCTCTACCTCTACCTCTACCCGACCTTCGTGATGAAAGCTATGTGACGAGAATCGGAAATAGGATCAGAATGTTTTGTGGTTATTTCGATTGGACCCTCAAATGAGTACTCTTGAAATTTCAAACCATACCGACTCGCTCAACATACTAGCTACTTGAAAGGAAAAAGGTTTCTGTTAAGAAGTAAAAGGATGAGTGGATTTCAGCCAAGTTTTGCTTAAGTTCAGATGTAATGCTTGACACAATTTGAAGATTTTATTCAATTTATTCACAAGCTACCCCAAATAAGATAAGAAAATTGGAATCGTTATTAGCATAGAAAATATTATATATACACTACAAATATGAATTTTCAAATAAATCTTGACGAACAAACACACAAACTATTTCGATATAACAAATATATTACTGTCTTCAATTCCGCTTGTCCGGAACCTTTGATTTAGTTGGTGTAATGCCACAGAGACCGGGCTGTAACCCAACAAATACCTACAAATATAAGTACAATGGAGTGTTGTTGACACAGCGTTGGTCGGGTATTATTGATGAGAATAATTTATCGCAATGGACGATCCGTGCTCTAAGAGAAGCGGGAATGGAATCACGACAAGAACACCCCGAAATTTATGACCTTTTCCCCCTAATCTTGGATGCTTGCTAATTTTTTTTTGAAGCAGCAGCAGGAATATATATAAATATAGATTGTAGGTACTGGTATTTTATAGATATTATAATACATATTTGTATATGTCAATATATTCTTTTATTACGTAAGAGAAATCACTCAAGATGCAATGTCTCCAGAAAGTGGGGAACGAAGTATCTTAACATTAGATTCCCTCTTTTTGGTTCTTAGGTTTTCTATCCTTCTTTATGCGGAGCACGGCGCGAAGCTGGAAGAAATAAAAGAAGAGAAAAAAGTCCCAATTTATATCTGTCGTATATATTTATTAATATAAAATAAAGATGAAGTTGATAAAAATTAAACATAAGAAGATACGATATTAATATAATGAAATAAAATGTCTAAATCAATAAAAATGTAAAGAAATTACGTCAGGGTCGGCAGTCTCAAGCGATTGCTGTTCGAGACAAACCCTTGACGCGTGTCGCAACGTATCGGGAATACGAATGAAGATGAATCATTCTTGGAATTGGAAATGAATGTTTATTGATGATTTATTTAGTAAAATATGGTGGGTATAACATAATATTTTTTTCCCATATTTTTTAAAAGCATATAATTTTTCCAATTAATTCCGTCTTATATAAATATTTTTTAATTGATGAATGAAAGTTTTAACGCAAAATTTTATTTAAGTAAAGCAATTTTCAAAATTTTCACTTTAAACCTGGCTTTGAAGGGGAAAAAAAGGGAAAAAACGTAAAAAACTCTAAAATTGCCAAAAGCTTGATAAAAGTGCCAATTTCTCACAGGGCCTATATATAAATATAAAATATAACAAATCCAACGTACAAAATATACCAAAAGTAAATAAATGAGAATAAAAAAAAATAAATGAGTTTCACGCGCTATCCCGCACACAACAGGGTAGGCAGAGGGAACCTCATTTTAAGACACTCCGTTCCCTACTTTCTGCCAAATTCTGGAGGCATTGCGTGTAGAGTGGCAGAATTCAACGCCGCGCTTTGCCTCGACACCACAGCGAAGAAATGGTAATATAAACGTAAATAAGTATTGCACTTCTTCGAGTGGGGATCGAACCCACAAACTTCGCGTTACAGTCACACCCTTGTGCTCCTGCGTTAGGACGGCCTATATAAAATAAGTATTCATACAGTTCCAGCGGGGGAAGCCACCCAGGCCGGCCAGTATAAAATAAAAAAATCGTATCTCCTTAAACATTATATATTTTATTAATATTTGTATAGATACTTACTTAATTAAGTTTTATACTAAAATAAAAATAAAAAACATACTTTTCATCTACTACAATATTTCATCTACATTCAAATGTGCTTCAGATTAAAAAATATTTATTCGTTTCTTTACCAACTATGGAAATATATATATTTAGCTAGCGTGGCCCGGCGACCTGGAAATAAAATAACTGCCCAGTACATAGTCTAAAGTATTCGAATCTAGAACACAATGCATAGCAAATCACGCTATTCTACATTTCCTCGGCGTAATCTATACTTATGTTATTGTATTTTCTTTGATTCTAATTATAAGCGCCACTGGTAAGGCTTTTTGCTTGTGCGTGTTTCAATTTCTTAAGAAACTATTTATTAGTATTGAATATAATATGTTATGCTACAGCATTAAGCTGAAATATAAAAATGAACAAATTTTCTAAGGGAAAAAATTTATTGTAATAACTTTTAACTTTTTTTAACAAACATACTGGTATATTAAAGTTATTACTCAAATGAATTACATATTGGTATAGTCATTTACTGTTTACAAGCATTACACATAATTAAGTCACAGATAGCATTATAAAATCAAAATTACTATTAATCTAAAAAAAATAACTTTAATTCTAACTTTTCATATTAGTTTGTAAGACCACACATTAATATTTAATTGATTGACTTGTTTCAGACCATATCAAGAACAGCTGATGTGCACTCCATTAAACAGATGTCTGTTCACTATTATGCTCAATCTTCTCAGATTACGATTGAATAGTGTTTCGTGTACTTGTACATATATCTGGATTATGTTGATACTTATGTTGTTGGGAGACCATTTTAGCCAAATTATGTGAAGTTTAATCTGTCCAGGCACAGTATTATAGAGTTTAACTTTAAATACGACGGTTGTGAGTTCAATTCCTACTCGAAGGAATGATTTTTTTCATTTTTCTAAGACTGATAACAGATAACGAAAATTGAAAGGCAGGAGGGGAACGGAGTGTCTCAACACAGAGCTCCCTCTGCCTTGTAATATGTGGAAAATGGCTATTTATTTTATTTTACTTATTTATAATTTGGTTAATCCGTGTGGTAGTTTTGACATTTTTTTGAAATGATGGATATTTATTTTTTCATTTTTTACGTAACTTCTTTGGTTTTCTGGTAAATATTACCGAGTAGAAATTAGCTAAAGGTAATTTTTCTATTTAATTTTAAACTACGTTGAATCAAACAAAGAAAAATTAAGACATTTTTATAAAGTAAATATTATATATTTCAACTACAAAAATTTCACAGAATTTGGACTAAGAAAATAGGTGTTCTGACCTCGGTACTGCGGTCCTCAGAAGCTTGGAGTAGTCTCAAGACACTTGCAAATGCCTTTCAACAAACTTATTTACTTAACTAAACTATGTCAATAGTTTGGAGTATCTTTATAAATTTATTTATGTAACAAGTAAAAGATGAGGCCATTATTGCGCACCAAAAAATTATAAATTCTGTATTATATAGAAAAATTATATTTATTTTATCCTTTTTACTAGTTTTGATTTAAAAACGTAGACTCTAGCTCAGTAAAACATGGACAGTATGTAGTTAAAAAAATATAAATTAGTAAATATGTATTTGTTAAATTATTACGACTTTACGTAGTTAGTATTAAAGGGGGGAACTCAAATGCCGTTTGTTTAATTTATTAGATGCATTCGTCTCGAACGTCAGCGAGCAAATGAAAGCTTAACTGGGGGCCGGCGTTATTTACGACTAATCTTAGCACTCACTGGTAATGTAATTCATTGCATGTTGTTTCCTTTAATGCTCTTCGGTTTTATATGTACATAGTCGTAGGTCAGGAGAACTGTGTGACTGTACACGTGATAGGTTGTGGATTCGATTCCTACTCTAGGAAAGGAAATATTTAATATTTTTAAAGTGAGTTGGGGCAAAATTCGGCGTTGATGTCGACAACTGATGATTTGTGAAAGTTAATGCCGAACAAATAATCCAAAATTCGATGGAATGTGGAAAGTGAAGTGCCTTAACACTATGCTCCCTCTGCTAGTAGCACATAGTACATGTGGTATACAGCGTGACGCTGACACAGAGAGAGAGAGAGATGTATCTATAGAAATATTATGAATTTGAAGAATGTGCTTCGTTCAACGCTTTAATCTCAGGAACTACTGATTCGAGTTGAATAATTCTTTTTGCGTTTTCGTTAGACATTCTATTTTTAATTATTTTTTTTAAATATAGGTAATATTATTACAACATATCAATCGTTTCTATAGTTTATGTTATTTCCATTTGGCCATGGGGAAAGTGTCCTCGTCAGAGTCTAATGGGCAGAAATATTTCATACTTTTATCTTCCTCAGGCATAAAAATAATCTAGATAAATTTTGTACTGAATATTAGATAATATGAAAATAGGAAAGGACCCATGAAATGCGTTACTCTTTAATTTATTTGAAAGAAAATAATATATTTTTTTCTTTAGTCACTGACTTTAATTTAATTTCCGTGGGGATTTCAAATTTAACTTTTCTGAACTTTGTTGTTGATGGATTTTTGGGTTGATGCTTGTTTACTTTAAAAAGTGATTTTTTGATATTAGCATAATCTTTTTTGCATATAATAAGAAATAAATAAGATATGTCTATTGTGAGTCGTGCGTTAGGTTAATTGAAGGTAAGTAATGAAAATTAATTATTTTTCTTCTGTTCCTTTATTAACAACAAAATATTCATATATTTCATTACATTATATATTTAAGATGTAAATCTAAATCTTATTTATAATCTAAACTTATTTAAAATTTTTAAACAAAAACTTCACCGCACCGCACTGCACACAAATGATTCTAAAACAATTTAAAAATAAATTTCTTCTATATCTATAAGCTTTCTTTCAATATCTTGCAACAGAAATAATCGCCTCGGGCTGTCAAGTGGCAATCCTTCTGCAAGCAATGGACTTAGTGGGTCTTGAAGCTAATTTTCCCTTCGACTAGATAAGTAGGTAAATACGTAATTTCATGCCACATTAATTTCCAAGGAGATCACGTGTCAACTGAGATCCCCATTTGCATTTTTGTTGTCATTCGGACTTAGAAGAATATCTTTGGATTTATATTATATTGACATTTATAAAATTTTTTTTTTAGTACTTTGTATACTCTCTATTATTAAAATACACTTTAAGCGTTAATGATATAGTTAAAATAATGTCTCATTTCCTTTTCGACTTGATAATTATTTGTTAATAATAATAATAGTTGTTGTATGACACAAACTTTATGAATTCAAATTATAAACAAGAAGTAAAGTCTTATATTCAAAACCCAACTATACTGTGAACACATGAGTTGAGTTTTCTTAAAAAAAAAAACATTTGAAAATTCTTCTATAAATTATAAGTTATAGGTCATATTTGTTTTATTTTCTCACTCGCGGTGCTGTGATCGCGGTGTTGAGTTCCGCCACTCTAGACACAATCCTGGGAGAATTTACCTGAACGTGGGTAACGGAAATGTCTCAACTTTATTCTCTAAGAGATAAACAAATATTTCACTCTCCCGAGTGGAAATCAAACCCACAGCTGGCGCGTTAACAGTCAAGAAACAGAAAGACTCTTAACAGTCGCTACGCCGCTATGCCGCTGCTATGCTGGGATGGCATTAATTAACCTTCAATTTTAAACGTAGTTAAACTTTGATAGCTTAGATAAAATAAAATAAATGTATAGGAATCTAGAACTAAGCTCGATCGTATTGTTTTAGTGAATGTCTTATTTTATTTATAAAAAAATATATGGAATAGGAAAACTGGAGTATAACGGTTACTACAATGGCCTACAATTCCATTAGTGTGTATCATGCAGTACTTACGCGTTTGAAGTGCCACATCCACGTTCTACGAATATATGATGCACAATAGAATACTTTATTATCAGCATTTTTTATGTATAATGTAAAAAAATATATCTTTACTTTGTTAATTTAATTATATTAGAAGATTATACGAATTTCGTATTAATATAAGTATATTAATTCCAGGCTTAATAAAATTGTAGCAGACCACTATCTGTACGTGGTAGATAAAGAAGAAAATTTTATAAAATATAATTTAACAATATATTAAGTCCCAACACAATGAATATTTTTTTTCGGTTTTACCAATTTAGATTGAACTTTGTATTTCAGCACGAGCTTTCAAGCTTCTTTTAGAATTTCAAGCTTACAAGCATAAAAACTTATATTAATTTAAATTATTTAGTTCGACGACATTGCTAGATTACTTTTTATTAAATTGGGTGAACTTTACTTTTTAATGTTTTATATATTATTATATATATTAAAAACTAAAGATTTATTGATTAACAATAATAATATTAGAACATGTGATAATTCAGATTAATAAATAAGTAATAGTGTATTACAAGCGGGCGAAGCCGCGTGCGTTAGTTCTAGCCAGGTTTACATAATTAGTCCACGCCTTCAATTCACTTTTAGTTCTCATAATCAACATATTATATTTTGTTTTCTAGGTCGCTGATGCTATGCGCCCTGATTTTATTTGCATAGCACGTTATAAAGCAGAAAAATAATTTGTGCTAGGCCGAGACCTCGATTCATGCAGCTCCTATACTGTCAAGTGTCATTTGCGTGTGTATTACGTTCTCGACAAAATCTCAATGGGAGTAGGTAGCTATCTGTTTGTGATTTATTATTCTGTCTCTTTACTGGATCAAACAATGGAAATTTCACGAAACTGCATTGCATTTTTTAATGCATTGCTTATTAATTGCTGAGTGCAGTACTTAGAATTGCATCACGAAACGCACTGGGAAGTATCTAGTTAGCGTTGTTACTCTTCCTCTGACTTTTTTGGGTTCGACGTTGCTAGAATTTTGTATCGCATTCAAATATAAATTTATTCCCTACTTCTCACCGCATTCAGAATGTATTGCAAGTTGAGTGGCGAAACTCAAAGATTGGGGTTGAACCCACAACCAGTCTTGTTGACAGTCCGACTTTTTACCCTACTGAACTTATGTAAAATTCACTGTTATACAATTATATTTGTACGTACTGTTTTCAACCTATAAGTCAATATATATATATATATATACAATATATGAAAACAAAACAAAATAAAGGAATCACAACACCATACAGAATACATTTCAAAGCAAACTAAAAATTCTTTGTGTAAATACTGTTTGTTCTTTTGTTAACACGCTGCAAATATTTGGTGGGACGTTTGAGTGTCAGTATTTCTGCCTCATAGTATATTCTCTATTGTAGTTAGGAGAAATATGTATGACTATATGTTGGTGTTTTAAATTTTTAATCTTGGACTGCATATTATGGAACCAAATAGTTATTAAAAAAATGTCTACTAAAAAATTCTGTGTCGTGATATGATCACACTGTATGGTTCAGATAGAAAAATCATACTTTTTTTTTATATAGCAACTCACTAACATAGCATCTTGCTATGTTAGTGAGTGTAGGAACCAGGAAACTTAGTGTTAAGACACTTCGTTTCCCTTAAGATATTTACGTTTCTAACTTTCATTTCATTTGAGCCATTTATTTCTACATAAGGAAGAAGTGAAATAGTATCAAATTGAAATTATAATTAAACACACAGGTTTACGCTTCCTTAGAGCACAGAAAAATCAAGCTTCTGAGTCAATGCAATAAAAAGTAACAAGCATCTATGCATGGTTTTTGCTACATTTCGTATGAACCTCACGGCGTTATAAAAACCTACATATAGGATGCTTCCAGTAGATCTACAGTTCTGAAATTAAGCAAAAAGAGAAAACTTACAATAAAATACAGCAAAAAATCCGAAAAAAGTAAAATTTTAAAAGAAAATAATAATTACAAACTTACATTTGTAGCTCTTTTCATATAAAATTAGTAGATATGGTAGGTACTTCGCAAATATAAGTTTGTTAACTTTATTCGTAGTATCACCTTGACTCGATGCCACGTTATTAAAACCTATAAGGTACTTCCCGAAAGCCTACTATTATAAAATTTGAGAAATTTAGTAAGCACTATGAAAAATGTCTTAATCGAGAGAAAATAGGAAATGGTAGTGCCTTAATCGGAACATATGTGGGGGCTTAAAACTGGGTTCCCAGACTCCACTTCTGTATCCGGAATACAGTGCGAAGCCAAGAAACTAAACACTTAAAATAAATATTAAAACATTCTTTAAGCATTTTTAAAAGCTAAAAATATTAAATTCGTGCAATAAACAAATGATACCGCACACAGACAGATTATATTTTTTTCCGATACCCTCATTTAACGCAGTATCAACTTAAAGAACATTCAAGCGCATTCATTACTCACTGCGAGCTTGACATATATTTACAGTTCCTTTGTTTCAACTCCAACTTCCTGCATAACAACCTGCAACGGGTTCTGTTCATATTTCGCGAATATCGTTTTTTAAAGCTTCATTAGTATAGATATTCATTATATATTTAACAATTTTTTAACTGATATATTATATTAACGTGTGAATGTACATGTTGGGGTTGTGGATTGAATTCCTACCCGAGGAAATTAAATTTTTAACATTTTCATTACTTGGGTCTGGTGTCGAGACAAAGCGCGGCGTTGAGTTCCGCCACTGAGTTCCAGTACCACACAATGCCTCTAGAGTTCCGCAAAAAATGGGGAGTGGAATGTCTTAATACTAAGGCTCCCTCTGCCTATCTATGCCTGCCTACAGCGTGAAGCTAAAAAAAAATGTTAAAACCTAGCAGAAGCCCGCGGCTTGATTCATGTGAATAGAAATCGGAAACTGGTGCCTTCATATATCACAATACAGTTTGGTTCATATTTTTTTCGATAATGTAATATATCTACCAAAATATCAATCACAATTAACAACTTCTTGGCAAGACTTTCATACATATACTCGTATATTATAACGTAGCAGAGCACGTAGTGATTCTTCTCTCTCCCAGTGTTCCTAGTGATAAATACCTATAGTCGAAATATATGAAGCTATCAATAAACACAAAATATTTCCAAAGATACAATTACCGTCCTCCACATATCCCCAATAAGCGAGCCGTGCTATGTGAACGCTGCGTTAATTGAAAACACGTATGCGAAGCCGCAGATAGCGGCTATTTTCGTATCAAGTAATGAATATCGGTCACTAGCATGAGATTTTGGGAACATCAATAGGCATGTTTTCAGTATTTTGTAATATGTAATAATATTACTTTTAGTTCTTGATCTCGATCGTTGAATTGAGTTGAGTGTTATTTTTTATTTAAAATCGATATTTATGACTAAAGATGTAAACGCGACTTCGCTTGCTTAATCTTTTATTATATTATAGCCTTTTTTCATGATTTTTCTTTTTTCTGTCTTTTTTAATACCTGTAATAATATGATTGTGCCTCATATTACATTACAATAAGTTGAGTACTTTTGGCGCAAGCGTAACAAACAAACTTACATTCACGTTAATACTATTGTGATATATACGATATCATGATTTTACATACAAATGTCACAATATGGGTATTAAATACAAGTATTTTCCAAGAGAGGCGAATGGATGTACCAATGATCAAGTGACTGGACAGACGACCTAGTAATAGAGACACATTGGCACCCTTAAAACCGACAAGTGAGTACGAAACCAAATTTGGGGCATTGTCGACGTTGCTTAAAACTGTTGGTCGTCTTCCCATACAGATATAATTGGAGATTTGAACTCGAAAACCAATATTAATGTTATATTAAACTTGAAATTATATAATATTATCACTAAGAAAAAAATACTTTTTATAATTTTTTTTTAGTGCCACGCAGTATCCCGAACTCAGACGCATTTTCCACCGAATTCTGGAAGCATTACATTGATTGAATAATCCCTCAAATGTTAAACATTTCAATGCTCAAATGGGAATTGAACCCAAACCTGTCGCGCTCACAGTCACACTTTGTGTCGCTGCGCCACGACTGTATTTAATTTATTCGACACGTTTATTCCCTCATCAGGAAAATAGAAGCTGAAATAAGGTCCTCCTTATTTATAGCTGTTCTTCACGACACCGCCGTCTGATAATTCCCACACTTTATACGCCTATTCGGGAATACCTGAGATGTGTAAATAGAATAAAACCAGCTAATGGCGTCGTAACATTTGCTTATTTATAAAGATATTGTTTTATTTTGGATATATTCAAATTTTGGATATGTTAAATCATTCAAATTATGGCACTTTAGCTTATTAAGTCCAAAAAAAAAAAATTATTGTGAGCTAGGAATACCATCCAGTAAGTACTCGAAAGTTAGGTTGAAAGTGGGAAAAGGAGTGTCTTTACACTACATACATTATCACTGCCTACCCCGCTGTGTGCCTTAAAGATTAATTATGAAATTATTAAGCAAAGTCTATATAAATATATTTTTATATAAATTTAATTTAGAAACTTAACTTATTTTCACGCTTTATCCCGGTATAGCGGGGCAGTCAGAGAGAAAATATTAAATTCAGAAACTTAATTCATTGTATTGAACTAATAACAGTATCGTTCAAGACGAACATATTTTGTAACAAAAAAACATCGTAGTAAATCATATATTCAACTATTTTTAAAATTAAAGCCTTAAATTGTATTCTTATGGCATAGCTTTAAGCGTAATAAATTTTGGATAAGCACGAATTAATGATGACCCATAAAAGATATTGCCGCACCAAAAAATAAGTGAAGGTATAACAGTAAAGTTTTTCAATTTATAAGCCTTTACGCCAATAAAGGTAGTGTTGCAATGGAATTGAAACAATAAAAAGCGTTCTTCAACGCCGCGAGACTACTTATTTGGTTCGAACTGGGCAAATCGAGTTTCGAGTGTTACATACGTACTGTGCGACGTCAGCATATTGCCGGAGCCACGCTCCACTTGTATTATGAAGTCCTATTTTCCGGTGACATTTTTCGTTCACGAGTGCCGATTGGATTTTTGAAATGTGTAAATTCGATAAAACACGGACGTAGAATGTGTAAGTTTCGCATTTGGAGTCTCAGCGGGTGACCAGTTTTGTGGGAAATATAATATTATTTTGTTTTAACTTCTATGCACGTCGTTATTGGCTGCTAGCTTATTATAAAGAACTGCTTTAACGTCACTCAACTGACAATGACTCCAAAATTCGGCGGAAGTGGGGAACGGAAATGTCTTAACACTTTCCAGGTTTCATCTGCCTATCGTGCTACATGCGGGATACATCGTGAAGCTATTAAAATAATCTTATTACATACGAAGATTATTAGTTAAAAATGTCAATTATTTCTACAGTTAACAGTATTTAATATTAAAAAATATCTTAAAAACACTTTTTTAAGATATTGCTTGTTCAATAACAGCTGTAATGTCCTATTCCAAAAGAAAAAGTATAATATTCAAATAACTTAAACTATAATACGTTAGTATAATAGAAAATTTTCCATTGCAATGAAAACGTTACGTGATCCAGCGAGCAAAGTGGATAGTGACTCAAACATACTCGTATCTATTACTTGCACCGGTCACATTATATCAATATTATTGTATTTTAAGGATATTTTGTTTCATAAAATAAATTTAATGTTGAAAATATTTTTTATTATGTGATTCTCATGAGCCTTATTCAAAATAAAATACATTTATTGACAGTGAATTAGTGTACCATTTCATTTGTCAAGCATTTTTCACATTTTCAATTTCACAAGCTTTTTTGTGTAATTCAAAAGGGATTGATTAATTTAAGCTGTAATGTAAAATTTATTCATTATTATCTCTGTGTTCACTCTTAATAGAAAAAAAATAATCGAAACGTTTTTAAAATTATAAAAATGCACAAATAAAAACCACAACTAAAGTCAAATATGATTATAATAATACAAATTTAATGTATTAACGCATCGACTAGATTTCTAATACTTTTGAATCAATGCGGATCTTGTATGCAGCATCCACTCAACGCTAATGAGGGTATTTCATCCATTAGACTATTTAGTAAATAGGTAGGTACTGTGCTGCGGATGAATCGCTGTTACCTAAACATACCATTTATCAACGTGTTTATTTAGAGTGTAAGAACTTAGTTAATTAATAAAATATTTGGAAATATATAATATAATATATAGAAATATTAACAATTATATGACATTTTAATAACATTAGAATACACTTGACGTAGATAATATATTATATTTATACTAATTAATATATAATTTTAAAATAAATGTGTGAATGTACTTGAAGCTATAAATTTTATGACTCAAAACTCGAGTGATTTACTGGAAACCTCTGAAAGTTTCGATATTTAGGTCCTGGCTTCATAATCACACCAGCTCGTTGATATAATATTGTATTTTCAGTTACAGTTATTAAATAAAGATTATAATTCAGATTTTATTATATACATAGTTTATTTTACCGACCTAATAAAAGCGGCTTAAAAATTACATGTTTAGTATATAGAATAATTGTTTTAAACTCAAAATTAAAAATGCTATTTACTATGTTAACTGCAATGTAGTATTTTAATATCCAAATTATGAGGTTCTCGTGGCGCAGGGGCGCAAGGATATGATTGTAACGCGACGGTTGTAAGTTCGATTACCTCTAGGAGGGAGTCATTATTATTTAATTAATATTTTCATTTCTTCTCTCTGGCACCAAAACCGTAGAGTTACACCACTCAACACGTCTTAGCACTGGATGGCCTCTACTTTAAGCTGAAATGATTGTGATATTGAATCACTAAGAGAACAGCCAAATAAATACATTTCTATATTGACTAATTACTTTTATTTATGTAACCACCGTTATTCAATGAAAATATATGAGTATATCCAGTTGAATGGAAACGTTCGACTTTGTTCAGATCTTGTTAGTAAAGTGCAAACTCAGCAGAACTGTTACTGCGGTGTCTGAAATATCTTCCTTATCCACCGACTTCCGAGATTGGTCTCTGGGAACCGGTGAAAATAAAAACTACAAGCATTTAACTTAAACTTTCAGACATTTTATTATATTATTCACTGTAATAATAAATGAAGTATTAAATAATAACAAAAGATTTCAAGATTCGTGACTTAAATATTGTAATCGTTTTATAATTATAACTAAATTGTAGATATAAGTAAATAAAAAAAAATGCTAGTTTATTTTAACTTCACCCTGTACCCCTCATGTAGCTGGGTATGCAAAGGGAACATGGGTACCTAATTTTAAGAAACTCTGTTCCTATTAAAATATTTCAGATGTCTCCATCGCGAGTTAAATTATCAGAGCGAAAAAGCAAAAATATCAAATATTTCATTTATTTGAGTGAAAATCGAACCTATAACCAATCGCATTTACAGTCGCACACTAGATAATTTATAAATAGGTCAATCGTAGCCTGCCCGACGATTTCTTTTTCTAATAATCGATACAACGTTTTAAAAAAGCTAAATATTTATATACTTAGGGAGATCCTCGGTTATATCCGAAACAGAATAATCAATGAGCTCTAAATAAGTACTGGCTACACTGACATCAAAACTCCATCAAGTGGCGCACAGTGATCTGAATTCGATGTGCGTACGTCCACTGTTCGCGTATACGTAAAATAAAACCTGCCCCGGGAAATCCATTTATAACGAAAACCGTTCTCCCACAGCGATCTTTTTTCTAAGATCCAGTAATGTTCTATAGAGGGCTTTTTTAAGTTTAAATCTCTAGGTGAATGCAAATATCTTAGTAAATGGAAAATACCTTTTTCTTGTGCTTTCTTGGAAAAAGTGCTGCTAAGATGAGAGTTTTTAAAGAAACTCGCTAAGGTTAAAATATATTTAAAATATTTTTAAAATTGTTAATTTATTAATATTTTTTCTATAGTTTTTGCAGAACATCTATAATAAAGCTAATTAGATAGATTTATCCTAAGATCCTAATATAAATCTTAACATAAAAGTCTTAACTTATGTACTGTAAAAATGCCTGTTCCGCCTAAATCAGACACGACCATTAAATAATATTTTCTTAGTGCTGTGGGGACTTGTTTAGCGAGTTTCTTTTTCTGGCATTAAAATTAATCAATTATAGGTCTAATTTATATAAATATATATATAATTAACATTATATATTTTATCAATATGCTCAACTTGTCACTATATTACATGATCAAATAATGTCGTTAATCCAAATATTCACAGGTAACGCTAAATATAAACTAGACATGCACAAATACGTGTAATCTAAATCAAACACGTACATTGAATGGAGTTTCGTGGTTCATTAACGCTGTAAGCCTATATTAATTCCTTGGAAGTAACACGCTAACACTCCTTTTTACAATACAATACTGTATAAGCTGTATCGCTCCTTGAGCGACGGTAATTAAATGTTCGTTATACATTGAGTGTTATTTAAAAAAAAATATCATCTTCACGCTATATCCCGTACACAGCAGGTTAGGTAGAGGGAACCTAGTATTAAGACACTCTCACTTCTCACTTTTCATGCATGCAATACAAGTAGAGATAATATAATATGTAATTGAAATAGAGTAAAACATACAATTTTATTAATATTGTTTTACATTAACTGAGAAATGGGGGATAATTGTAATAAACGCTTTTAGTAATAATATATTTTTTAAAGTTTTTTTTTTCTTATCGACCAGAATATCCCAGAGCCGTCAATGTATATGTAAAATATATTAATAGATAACTTGGATCGCCACCGTATCTGTTCGTTCCGTTTAATGAGAAACTAACTACTCCGAGGCGAGATTATGAACGCGGCGGCAAATGAGTTTATAGCGTGGTAATAATTCGCCCTCATTGTGTTATTAGGTACAACGAAACCCTAACGCTATTATTTGTTATTGACTGCTTTTTTTACCTATTTTTTTTTATTTTGTTTTCTTATTGGAAAATCTAGGCTACCTAGCCTTGTGAGCTACGGAAGTAAACGCCGCATCGCACACTAGACTAGGGAATACGATTTTAATCAACACCGTAGTGTGTGTTGTCCGGCACGTGCCACCTACGCTGCGATGGTTAGAAACTAAACTAGAATTTCGTCCGTTCAATCGCTGCGTAGTTTAAAACTTCATTTTAATTAATATTTTATATTAAGGTCACAAATCAACACACGAAATCTTGTTGGCTCCTATTTCTCCCTTATATTTTAAGTTATAATCACGCGTACAATATTACTTATGGGCCACTGAAAATATAATATTTTCGACAATAGTAAAATAAATTCTAACTTTTTTTTATCGAATTTCATGGTGATTGGCGATACGGTAACATGCTATTTATAAAGGAAAGTGAAGGAAAAATACGATATGTTCTACGTTATGCATCGTTTTTCCTGTATTTTGTAATTATTACCTATAGCATACTTGCTGTAGACCTACAGGTATGCAATTTGGCACGATATGAGAACTGACATAATATATACAAATAAAGGAAAAAATAGATATTTCATAGAAAATAAACATTATAAACATTTATTTGTAGTTCATTACAAAATGCCAACTTTTAAAAGTTATCTTTTTCGTTAAACTACAATCCTTAAATTGATACGATTGTCGTTTAAATTCAAAATCAGGTAAGTCTAAATCTTATAACCCGATTTCGCCCCACAACGTAGGAAAATGTGGAAATCATAAAATTTTTCATATCCTAAAACTGTACACTACAAAGATCTAGTTTTAAATTTAAAACATTGTATCTCCCTATCGTTCTTTTCATATATTAAAATTTTACGTTAGGTTAGGTTTGCCACAAACTTACTTGGCAAGGAGAAAGATAGCCGAATATCTTGGCACAATAACTAGTAGTGCTTATGAAAAATTACAGTTAGTTAAATATTTAACCTTAATTTCAAAAAACAAAGGTTACCTACTGTCATATTGATTTCAAAATGTTATATGCAAAGAATAAAAATGATATTTTTATTTTACAACTTAAATTGAGAGAACATCAGCGAAACTTCGTTGAAAAACTAATAAGAGAAGACTACCGAAGCCACCAAATATGTATACGGTAATACTTCCTCGTAACGGTTTTACCCGCATATTCAGTTACAGACTAACTTTCTATACAAAAACTAAAATCAATATGACTATGAATATCTGCTCTAAAATTTTTATTATATTAAGAAATCCATCTATAGTCTGGAGGCCTTAATAAGGGCTGTCAAATTAACTTAATATTATGAATTAAAAAAGATTGAATTTGCTACTTTTTGGGGAAATTGTTTAAAGGAAAGGAAATTAATCTTTCTCTTAATTAGCGAAGTTGGTCGGACGCCACGGCGGGGAATTCAAAGCCAATAAATCAAGGTGTTACCCTCTTTGAAAATATAGTTGAAGCTTCTAAATAGCAACTATTGAAAACGGCACTTTTACTTCACAATTCGAAAACTAAAACATATATCACCTCAACTAGTTTATGGTTGGTTGATATTATTTTATAATATTATTTCTATTTATCTATGTTTGGTTTTATTATGAAAATAAGTGTCTTTATAAAGAACAGAGTGTCTTAACACTATATTCCTAGGTTCTATCTTTGTACACAGGTGAAGCTTATCAATAACAACGTACTTTAGGTATTTACTTACTACTTACAATTATATAATTATAAAATTATAACTATATAATTATATTTATATACATTAGTATATAAAAATAATTATATAATTATATACTTAATTACCTCTAGTCGAGGGTATTGTTATTTATCTTATTACTTTTAGGAGTCACTTTTTTCTTCATTAATTAAAAAATATGTAACACCATCACAGTCTCATCAATCATATTTTGTTAACATTTTTATTTTACACCAAATTTTTATTGTGCACTTAAAATTATAACCTCGATTTATTTTCGCCAGTACGTCCTTTTGTACACCTCTCTTGTATTTTGAGTTCTTTATGTCTAAATGGTACGCCTATATTACAATTGTCAAGCGAAATGTTAACAAATAGATTTTCGTCATTGTACTTTTTAATGGTGTTGTTGATTGAAAAGGCCCTGTAGTCTTGAATTATTTAGTATTATTAAAGAGTTTCAATTGAATGAAAAAATAAAAGCCGTTATGGTGCAGCGGCGCTGTTATGGTTATGACTTCGGTTCCCACTCGGGGGAATGCAATTAATTTTACTGCATCACTTGCACTCAATGCGCAATGTCTCCAAAATTGAGTGGAAATTGGGAAAAAGAGTATCTTAACAATAGGCAGGATACAGCCTGAAGCAAGAAAAAAAAACTATTTGCAAGCAATCTTATGAATTACCAGAAAAAACATTTCAAATGTGTCGCCAGTTTTATCGATAGGCGTAAGATTGAAATCGTTGTCTATGTTTATTGCGAAGAACCCAAACCTACGTTGTAAATCTACGCTGGCGCCTTTCAAGTTTTATTTTTAAAAAATATAGTGTTCATATTGCATATTAATAATATGCCGCTGACAGCGCCATTCATTGCTATTTAGATGAGTTAATTCTCTTTATTCAAGCTTTCTCATGCTGTGCTGGAAGAGTACAGGTTAAAGCTTGTTGCTGAAATCGGAGTCAGCCTGGAGCAGATATTAGATTGAAGTTCACAAGACCTTATGATATTAAATGTATCAAAAAAGTATAAAAATTTACCTCTTTGTTTACGAGTACATTTCAGGACAGTTTCTATTGACTTATTCCTACTTCCTACAAAATAGATATCCTCGGTGTCCATATTTCGAACAACATCCAATTACGTCATCATTTGAAGCGGAAAGCTAAGTAAAATTGAACTCTTTCTTATAACTTTTGCCAATTTTCTCTACATTATACTTTGATTTGAGTTGTATGATTGCTTTTTAAAGGTTAACTTACACATTACAAAAAAACTAGTGTTTTTGCAGCAGTTCATTGGAGCGTATTTCGTGAATGACCTATCAGAATTCTCTTTGAATGACTTCAGATATTTTTTTCAATATAAACTTTGGACATACTCCTTAAGGATTGCGGTTTTAACGACTTAGTTTATTGCCTGATTCCCAATTAGGCAATTTGAACTTGTGGCTGATGCTAAACTTAAATCACTCTTAGAGAATGGTTTTTGCACAGACGATGCCTTCAAAAGACTTTAATATATTAATTTTAAGCTGTTAAAGTATTTTTTCTTAAATATTTATCTTTTTATTATTTTTCCTTATCTGATGAAATAACTGATTTATCTTTAATGACATTGACGAAGAATAAATCAGCTTCACGTTGTATCACACACATAACAGGGTACTCAGTGGGAACCTATTATTAAGGCACTCAGTTCCTCACTTTTTGCCAAAGTTTTTGAGGTTTTACTTTTTGAGTGGTGGAACTCAACGCCGGACTTTTACCTTGGTGTTAAAGCGAAGAAATGAAAATGTTAACAAATAATTATTCATTCATTCGAGGTGGGATCGAACCCACAACCGTCGCGTTACAGTCACACTCTTGTGCGCCTGCGCCATGACGACCTCAAATAATAACAAAATAAATTTTCTGCATAACTCGAAATCATTATTTCTCGATAAACACAAATAATTTGCTACCCCATTAAAATAGAAGATGGAAACATAAAGCAATTGGAAACGCACAAATTCGGTGATGGCACACCCTATCCCCAAAATTATCAATTAAACTGCTAATGCGAGCACAAATGTTCTACGAAAACCGTAAAACTCATTTGTCGTCCCCTCACAAAATATTATGAAAAGGAAAAAGGGAAGGTTTCAATACTCTTGGGGCCTCTTGGGCCCATGACAGCAGTACCCAGTAATCCGTTAAAACCCGAGGGTCACTTTACAATAATATATCACAGTGGACTCGAGTGTCGTTCACCATTGTGGATGTCAGAGAGACTCAGATAACATGTCATGTCTTGTTTTTTGAGTTTTATTTTTATTATAAGCATTTATATTTATTATAAGCAGATTTTTTAAATTTTTTAGGGTTCCATACCTCTCAAGGAACAAAGGAATCCTTATAAGATCACTTTACTGACCGTCTGTATGTCTCTTTGCTTGTCTTTCAAGAGCCTTTATCGCAGGATATCTTTATCTCAGGATCGCAACTCGATATCAGCTTCGGTCTACGGTTCCTTGATTTTCTAAAAAAAAAAGTATTATATTACATTTACTTAAAAAAAAGCTATGGCTGTTTATTTATTAGTATTTGTTTTTGCCGTTATTATTTATGTCTGCCGTTTTTTTTATTTATTAAACGTGTTTTTCGACTTTATAAAGGGAATCAAAATTAATGGAATACTTTGTGTTGACCTAGAATTATGTAATTTAAACAGTATAAACCATAATATCAAAATTGAACTTTGCAGAAAGCTCAAAACTTATTTAGAATAACACGTCAGATATTACACTTCAACTGTTAAATAATAATTGAAGTGGAATGCGTAATTATTATATATGTACTTGCGTATTCCCTGAGGCTTAAGTAACGATAGATAATTGAAATTGACTTTTGTTTAGAACCCCAAAACTATGGGGAGAAATCATCTCTTGTGTTCGTATCAAATTGATATTATTATTTATTCTTAAAGCATTCCTTCGTATTCATATTCAAATAAATTTTATACAAAAAGAACGATTCGTGGCGCAGGGGCACATAGTGTGACTGTAAGCGATTGTGGGTTCGATTCTTACTCGAGGAAATAAAAGAATTAATTTACCTTTATAAAAATAGTCGTTTAAAAGTCCTGAAGACTTGAACGGAATGTACCTTTAAAACTATACATCTACTATAATAAGAAACTTCTTTGATTTGATTAGAATCGAGGACGAAAATGTTTGTCTAAATAAAGATTGACAATATTAATCTTTACTAAGACAAAATGTGATAAACTATGTGAGACTTATTTATTATTATATTTCATTATATTTTCTCATAATATGTCATTACTGCTCAATCTACAAGCATTCTCCAAAGAACTAAACTCGATTGTAATCAGATAGATTAATATATTATTATAATAAATACTATTATGGCACAAAAAAATAAAAATAAATACTCTTTAATTGTTTAAAAGTATAGAATAAATGTGCCTAACAAATAGATCGGGGACATTTCGGCACACTAAAAGTTTAAAGTACTCAAACCACCCTCCGTTTTGAATCGAGGGGTGAAAGTGCTTATTTCACTTATGTTCGTGCATTATTTATCACTTTTGATGCGCTTTATGCGTTCCTCATTGACTTGTGGAGGCTTTAAGAAGAGGCTTTTGAACGCTTTGTTAGGCTTCTTTAATAATATATTAAGAATAAAACTTTGAAATTGTACACCTTCACTGAAGTATCATAAATTTGTAAAGTATGGAAGGTTTCTCTTTTTTAATTTTTTCCGAGTGTTTACATATACCTTATATGGGTTTGTTCAAATATACCTTTCCTTTTTTATTTCTAAGCAAATTGATAACTTTCAGCATTCTATGCTGAGTACTGGCTATGAGTTATCCATCCGTTACTCAGTAACGAACGAATTTAATACATACTTCTTTTTGGGTATTTGGATAAGGTTCAAAATAAAAGAAGGATCTAATCAGGCGAAAATGCATCCAAAAAGTTATTATGCCATTCAACAGAATACGCTACATTTCTCAAATTTTCACAAAAATCATTGAAGTATATTTTCTTTTTGCTTCGCGCACCCCGCATATATCAGGGTATGCAAAGGGACAATTATTAACGTGTTAAGACACTTCGTTTCACCCAATTTTCGAGACATTGCGTATTTATTGGAGTGGAACTCAACGCTGCGCTTTGTCTTGTAATTAGCGTGAGAAAATAAAAAAGGTTCCCAGAGTCAGAACCCAATCTACAGGGGTCACGTTTAGGGTACAACACTGTGCCAAGACCGTTTCATATTTTTAAAACTATCATTGAAATATTTGATCGAAGTATGCGCGCGTGACAATCGTGAGCTGGGATCGATGATAAAATATTTCATAAAGTATTTCGGTTACTGTTGACTATTTTAAAGATTTTTCCGTTTGAGTGACGGAGTTTAACGCGACGTATTGTCTTACAAAAGCTGGAAAATGAAAATAACCAAAATATAAATGAGGATCAAACTTACAACTAGCACGTTAATAACGATAGATAGATAGAAAGTAGGTCCTACTTTGCTAGGTTGGCCCCAATTTCAAAAAGATTTGAAATTTAAATAACTTTTTGCAATCGTCTATGGCTTATACGTACTTATATTCTAAAACTTCGCTTTGAAAATATAAACCTAATTTTTTGTTACCGTTCTATGAATAGTATGGTAGAGAACATTTAAAAAAAACATATTAATTACTATTTCAAATAAGAATACGTTGCAACAGTTACAGATTATAACGAACCACAAAAAAAAACAATAATTTCCCAATTTCTAATTCACCATACAAATTAAATAATATAGATCTAGATAATAAACCAAAAATTGAATAACCCCGCCGCTTCCAGCGCCGTAAGGTGAACCGTGCGTTTTCCAGCACAGTTACCGCAAGATTTATTACATCAGCCCGTATTGCGTGCTTCTGAATTAGCTACATTGATTTATAAATGGAAGTTAATGGCATTATTATGTCTTTATTTAAATAAGGGCCCCGAGTTTTTGGGTGAGGGAGCAGGTTTTGTTAATATTAAAAACCTCTGTATATAATATACATACATATGTATTGTGATGACTGACCTGTACGTGTATAATATTGTACCGTATTGTATCAATTATGTGCATGTAGCGTTGCGTGTTTATTAAAAATTAAATTAAATCAGCTTCACACTCTACTCTGCATACAGCAGGGTAGGCAGAGGAAACCTAGTGCTATGACACTGCGTTCTCCACTTTCCGCCCAATTCTGGAGGCATTGTGTGTTGTGAGTGGCGAAACTAACTCCGCGCTCTGTCTCGACACCAGCGAGCGAAGAAATGAAAATATCAATTTAAATAAATATTCTATTTCCTTGGGTTCTACACTTTATGCCCCTGCGCAACGACTGGCCGCGTGGATGGCGTCGTGGACTGGACCTTCTGGACACTGGATGTGTTTATAATTATATTCTTGCATTATTCAGATTTTTTTTGTAGTAAAAGTGGCAGAAATTTCAGGGTCATCACGTTATTAGGCATTCATTAAAATTTCTTACGACGTTCGCGTGATAAACCAGTCAAATACCTTCCCCGCCGAAAACTTCGACTTATCTCCCTCACGTAGAAGGTCGTTACGCTAAAATTATGGCCGTGGTTAAACACATGCTACATTTAGTCGAAAGTTCATGTTACGCCCGAATAACTTGTTATTAACGCCAAAGGGCTCAACTCCAACTAAGTAAAAACTATGCTACGGTATCTAATACACGTAGTGTGATGTAAGAGAAATGGAACGATGTGGAATTTTATATTACGATGTAATTATAATCAAATGTTGTTTTTTACATTTAAGTTAAAGGATTGACCCTTAGATTAATATAAGTATCATGTATTAAACTTGGTCGTATTTTTAAATTCAAAACAATCAAAAATCCTTATAGAAATTACGATAATTTAGTAAAAAAACCATATTAGAATATCCAAATTAAAATATTAAAAACTTATATTAGAAGTTATTATATTTGTCTGTCAATTATCTTTATATATGTTTTATGTAGTTCAAGCGGGCGAAGCCGCGGGCTAAAAAAAGATTTGATACAGTATAAGTTGGCATTATATTTCAGTACTATTCAACATAAGGACATTTTCCAACAAAAGAACTAAGCTCGATTGTAGTCATACAGTTTAATATTTTTAAAGTGTGTTCCACACGAAGGAGAACCGCTTTTATAAGAAACATGTATAAAAATCATTTTTTTGTTATAACGATACATTAAGTTATGACAGTGGCGGTAAGAGTATAAGCCTTTTAATTAACAAATAACCCATGGAAATATTCATTTAACAGTAACATCAAAGGGAAATATGGCGCGCTCGATCGGGTGATACGTTTAATTATGGCGATTTATTGCGAGCAATAATGGTACTTCTGTTTGCTGTTGTCATATTTTTTTTTTTCGTAAATACATAAAATGTTAATATACACTATATATAATTTTTATGTACAAAGCTTGAGTAATATTAAAGGTAAATTTATTATATTAATTTATTAAAGGTCATTTTATAATTATTGTCTGATAACAGATAAAAGCGCGGCGTTGAGTTCCGCCACTCAACATGCAATGGCTGGTGAATCCGGTGATAAGTGGCGAACGGAAGTGCCTTAATGGATACGAAGTGTTTTAAAAATATAATAGATTCCCAGGTTTCTCTATCTACCCTGCTATGTGAAGGATACAGCGTGTTTAATTCACGTAAACGCTATTTTAATATAGCGTTAAATCACTCCGTTGCCCAATCTCCGTCCAATTTTGGAGACATTCGTATTGAGATGCGTAATCCATCTACTCCACATTTAGTTTTGTGACAAGAGCATGAAAATCGAAATAGTTACATTATTCTTCGTTTGTCGACTATTTATTGATGCATATTTGCTATTTTTAGATTGAATTTGATAAAACACGAGCAAAAAGACGGCAAAACCAATATCTTCATCTTAAAAGTCTATTCATTTAGAAAGCTACGTAAAGCTATTAAATGAATTATTATTTATTTATTTTTACGTGCACTCTAAGCAATAAACGATAAAAGCACTTTGTTGATTAAATTTCTATGCGTATCGAACACTAATAACGTTATTGCAGTGAACATATGTTTTATTATATTTATTTGATTAGTGGAACATATTGATGAAATAATAAATAACTAAAATTTTTATTTTGTTTGTAAACTCCACAGTATGTGTAGGTATTTAATAGGACTGTATTTGTACTGTATTTCAGGGTAGTAAGAGGAAATTTAATATTCAAGCACTCCACTCGCTACTTGCTGCCGAGTTCCGGAGACATTGCGTGTTGAAATCAGGGGGAGAAATGAAAATATAATATAATTTCATTTCCGCGAGTGGGGATCGAACCCACAACCAACAGCCTTTACAGCGCAACACTTGTGCCCCTGTGCAACGGCTAGCCTCATATTATAAGACTGTCGGTACTAGTTTTTTCTTTGTAATAAAATCATTATTAAGTATCAATTTGTATTTTCAATAAGTGATGAGGATGTTTTAATGACAAAAGTTTGGTCTATTTTCCTTTTTATGTTTACATTTTTCCCGCATTAATACCCTAATACAGGGTAGGTACAGAAAAGCTAGCATTAAGAACGTAACCTTTACGTCAAAAAATTATCTCTGCTTTATATTCCTAGAGTGTTGAAATACATATAAAATTAATAAAAAAATCAACTTTTCAGATTAGATAGATTTTATATTTTTGGGTAAAAAAAAGGAATATTTAATTTTTTCTTTTTTTTTTCTAAAAACCAATATTTGCACCCATATATATATACATATAGAATCCAGGCCTCAATTCCAATTCGTGCAAGAGCAAAAAAGCGTATATCCTCAGTAGATACAGGTGCACTTTTCAAATGGAATGTGAATGTGGGAACAAAATTGATTGTGTAGGGCCGTTTTCCATTTAGATATGGAAATTCAGATCGTGTACACTGTCGTGTACCGCATTCGGCGTGTTAGACACTAAAAATATTCGATAGCTATTTGTGCTCGGGCATTTGCGAAAAATTTATCTCTTTGCTTTCAATTCTATTCTTTTATATATATTATATAGTTTGATTATAATATAGTTGATTTTCAAAAACACAGCATCGATGATACTGGAGAAGAGTCACGTAAAAATTATAAGGTTCCCTCGGAGGGCGTCTTCGAAGAGGTAATTGACAGTGGAAAAGGGGAAGACCGTGGCTTTACGAGTTCCGTTCACTCTGGCTCACGCTTGGCATAAGTCGAGAGTCTAAAAAAGTACTTTTTTTGCATAAATTGTATTAAATGTTTTATTATATTTTGAAATATTCAACTCGGTTATAAATCATCACTATGAATATTGGAAACAACAAACGGAAGAAAATAATTTTGACAGCAAAAATGTTAAAAACACTTTGAAAAGCAGATAAAAAAATGTATAAGATAGTTTCATGTACTTATTTCTGTAATAGCATGACTATCCTAATTAAAATTAAATCATCAATAAGTTACTATAAAATACTTTTTATTCTAATAATGTCAATAAATTATTATATACACTTCAAGAGGTCGAAAGTAGTGGATTTAGACGATTTCCGAGAGGCGTGGGTTCGAATCCACATATTTTTAAATTTTTACACTTTTATATATAAATCCGAGATAAGAAAATATTTCTAAATTAACCACCTTTTTAGTGAAAATCCATATAGTATGCCAATAATGGAGTTACTATAATAACAGCTTTCTATAGTAATAAATTATACTATTATAATTTTATACCATTGAAAGGTAATGTAGATATAAGAAAAATATACGTCTCTTATGGAAAACCATGAGAAACGTATATTTTTCTTGCCATGATTAAGGTACGTTGTTGGCCGCCGTCCAAAGTATACTATCGGTAAGTATGTGAAAAGTAGTAAACAAAAGGGTTATGCTTTATTTAACCTCAAGTCAAGATCAAGATACCGTATACTGAACGTTATTTGATTTGCTCCTATTATAATACATATTCTTGTATAAAATATACGTAACGTGTAACGTGTATTTTATATAAATATAAGCAAAATGTTATTAGATAATTTACTGTTAACAGTTTTATCAACATATTGTAGAAAATTATATTATATGCTTATAATATTTCACGCTTATTTTATTCATATTAGAGATACCGATGTGGGCCACTGATAGTGACAGCGCCGGACTGTGAAACATTATATTAGTAGACTTGATCATCACTCGGAGAAATTGACATCATATTTCAATTTATTTTCATATCCTGCTCTGGTAACAACAGATAACGCGGTGTTGAGTTCCGCCAAAGGGATATGGAGTGTCCTAATTCTAAGTTCTCTCTGACTACTCTGCAATGTGAATAAAAGCCACCACCGATAAAATATAAGACTACAATTTTATATTCAAAATATTAATATATTATTAGTTAATAATAATAAAATGTAACCTTGCAATATAGATCATTAAAACAGGAGCAACGCGGCAAAAATGACATTACACGTTTCTCTTGTTCCCAAGTCTGTTTCCATCGGAGCTTTAATTAGTTCATTTGATAATTCAGTTTGCGCGGCGCTCGTTACGTCAACGAAGTGGACAGACTAATGCAGCCCGAGCCTATAATCTGATTATGAAACGAGACAAATACAAATTACCCAACTTACTTTTAATTACTGTGTTATTGTTTAATGAAAGCACAAGGTTCCCTCTGCGTACCGTACTGTGTGCGGGATACAGCGTGAAGCTGAATTAAAAAATATAAAATGATTTGTATGACACACTAAGTGTGTATATCTCTATGTTTATTTATAGTTAAGTAAAACCTAGATATCTTCTGCCTTTGGTGATATTTAAATTAAATAAAAAAAAAGGAAGGAAAATAAACAAAAGACATTTTTAGAAATGACTTTAATGTTCATTTTATTTGGAAATTACTTACAGACTTTAAAAATTCTTATTCAATAATTTATTTACAATTAACATTATTGATTACCTATTTAATACATTTACACATACATTTGAAGAAACTATATGATACACAAGGAAATTCAACCATTTGTTATAGTTATACAGTTCTCGTTGACTTATCTATTTTTTACAACTATATCACATTTCATTTTATAGCTAAAATATTTATTTATATTACATGTGAACATTACAAAGGAATTGCGAAGAAATTTCGCCTTAAAAAATAATCAGTGTAGTGTTTCCCATCTGTAAACGTTCTGTTCATTTTTATTCGCTAACCCCCTAGTAGTTACAATTTATAATGTTTAACTTGTATCTTAATATTGTATTGTCAAGCATTTTATATACATTCAGATATGTTATTTGATGAAATATTTATTTATATTCGCCATACTAAGTACAAAAATTAGAAAATTTCACAAGCAATGTCGTCTGGAGGCAACTTATAAAGTTACTATGTGAACTATGTACAAAATACTAGTATATGTAGACTGATAAATATTATCTTCACGACATTGAATCCAAAGCCAGGGATAAAAATTTTTACTGCATAACGATATGACACTGTAACAGCACATGATATTTTGTGAATATTAATGGGAATTGAAATTTTAAAGGTGGCACTTCTGCCGAATTCAGTCTTCATTATATATTAATACAATGAACATAACATGAAATGTGTGGTATCTTTGTTCACTTTCGATATTATAAAGTTGTTTCTATGAGGTCGGGTGAGGGTCAACAAAAACCATCTTTTAAATCTGGATAGCTCAGATCTGGCATAGGTCTCCTTGAACCATTCCCTCTATTGTTTTCCATTCGGAGACTACGACCAGCTCGTCCTAAACTAGCGTATCTTGTATCTAGTTTATCTTTTTGTGCAACTTCATCGTAATATCTCGCGTCATTTAAACCGGCGCTGTACTTCTGGCTTAAGCTATATTTATCTATTGTTGCATATTTCTGCACAGTTGCATATTGCCGTGTATTATCTGGGCCTCCGTTAACTTTAGCACGATCGTAGGGCCTTTCTTCAGGTGGCAAGGCACCATCTAATCTGGCTTTAAATTCTTTATCTTTTCTTTTCCTTCTCTTGCATGCACAAAGCGCTATGGCTATGGCGCATATAAGAAGGCCGATTCCAGCAACTGCAGCAACGTAAGGTGATGGTAGGGACAATTTAAATGAACAATTGGAGTCATCTTCATCATATCCTGAGGGACAATGAACACTGCCATCACACCATAACGTCAAAGGAATGCAAGCATTCAGTTCCGGACAACTAAAAAAAATTATAATAATTTAATTATTTTAATTTCTCACACAATCATTAAAAAATATAAGCACATATTTAACCTTAGGAAAGTAGTCTGCGTGAAATATTTTTGCGAAAAAAAAACAATATTATCAGGTTAAGTTAATCAATTGAAAAAAAAAATAACAAACAGTTTATCAAACATTGTATTTAAATAGTACTTACTTGTATTTACAATCGAGAGTTGCAGACGCAGGCAATATATTTGAGTCGGGATCATGCTCGATCGACGGTTTTTTCATTACTTCTATCCACTTAATAGAGTAATCTGCCTGTTCATGTTGAAGGAAATCTATAACATAACTTTTAGCATGTGGTTTTAACGATGATTCTATTGTTGTTTGTGATGATTTCCAGCCAGGAGAGTATAATTCAATAGTACTAGCAATATCAGGGCAAATTTCCCTATATGAAGAAGTATCTCGAGCCTCGTATATAAATAAACGGTTAGGTGTTTGACATAAGGGAGATGCTGAATTTATATCATATCCGGGAATTTTAACATATAAATAGCGACCTTGTACAGGTGTTACGCCATCACCTCCAGGTTCAATGAGCCATGGTCTATGAACACATGCGACTTCAGCTCTAACACTCTCAGATATAACATTTCTATCGCCAACGATTTCTGGTGCTATAGAAGCCTCTCTTTTGTCAAATAATCTAATTTCGCCGCTGCTTCCTCTAAGTCGTCTGTTACCCCAGCCAGTAGAGCACACCGTTTCGTCTCCCGGCCCAATCGGAATAAATTTATATTCACCTTCAAATGCAAAATCATCGTAATCTTCCGTTATATTCATCATAGTAACCGTAAAATTTATTTCGACCATTGGGGCCGTTAATGTATGAATATTTAAAGGTTCAGAACGGTTTGTACATAAGCAATCTCTTTGAATTGGAATTCCTTCCCAGGGATATTCGGTAATAATAATTTCGGCCAGACCCTCGCCGCCAATTATCCTCCTCGCCGGTCTGTCACATCTCCAACGGCTGGTGCGGGAATCTTTATGAGTGCTACAAAGCTTATTACCAAAATACGTATTGGTAAATGTAAGTTGTATTCTTTCACCGGGTTTTGCTTCGAATCTGTAAGAAAAATATAATATCTATATCTATATTGAACAAATAACAACTATACGTAGCGACGAATGTAATTACCTCAAAATACAAATGAGATTTTGCGAACCACCCCTCCCATAGTAAAATATGGCACGTGGTGCTTGAAACCTCCCTGAATACGTGAGAGCTGACTTAAAGACCCTGTCGCATGCCGACAGAGAGTCCACCAAAGGTTGCCCCTGCTCACTCACATCTACGAATTCATACCGTAGTACGAAAGAGACAGGATACAATGCTGAACCTTGACGCAGCTCCTGCGGGAAAATATTATTTACTTGGCTTTTGTTAGTCTGGCTGACATCTGTGCAAAGTTTATTAACGGGCGTCTACAGAGTAAATTAGCTGTTTACTTTAAATTTGCGCTTAAATCAACAAAATATCCAAGAGTGAAACAATTTTGGTCCTATATTATTTACTGTTATAAAAGAATGTCGGCATCATAATTGAATTTATGACGCTGCAGCTTTCTTATCAGCAATCCATACGTAGGTCGATGAAAGGCTAATAATTATGCCAAACAAAACAATTACTTTTAAAATTCAAATATTTAGTTAAGAAACTTGGTACAGTCCTTCAGAGTGGAATTTAATATTGAATAATAAAGCAGTTCTCGGCTTGTGACTTTAACAACTTCCTTACAGCCAGGTTTTCCGTATTAACTGGGACGCGCTTCTTCTACGCGTCAGTCGTTAAGAATACTATTGATAACTTAATTTAGTCTTAGATAAAAGTCACTTCAAGATAATGAGACATATATATTATACGCGTCAATGTGTTATAAAACCATACATACACAAATACATAAATACATATTGTAGAAAAGAGAAATTCTTAATATCTGTCATAACAACACCCATATTTCACATTTTTTTTCTTAAAAATTTCAATAATTTTAAAAGAAATGCATATATTACATTCAATGTAGTTCTACTAATTTAGCACAAGCAAGGCATTTCATCACGTATGAAAGCAGTGCACGGAGAGTGCACGTGCACGTGCTCGTTGCATTATTCACCCTGGATGCAAGCCTGCGCGTGACTTATCTGACTCCCTCTGAATATGTCGCACAGCGGAAAAATTCAACTCACAATGAGAACTTGAAAAATTTGCGTCATCCGTCTCGAGCTTTGGTGTGACAGCTAATTCTGTGTTCATGTATATATGTGTACGAGTATGTAAGTTTGTATAAGGGAAGTCGCAGCATTTACTCGTATAGCTCAATGGAGTCATCTTTTGTGATAATTTTATGGCTATAAATCTGATAAAACTGTATAATGTCAAGTATATTTACTCTATACTACATTTTTATTACACACTACAACGGTATTAATTAGATACATTTATTATAAATATATATTGCTGTACACCTACGCGCAAATATATTAATTAATAAACCGTACTTACAAAATACACAAAAACATATTATAAAAAAGGGCAATTCTTAATATCTGTCTATCTCATCTTTTAATATTTCTCATTACATTATAATATATTTTGAAATAAATTGTTAATATTATATTTTCTTACCATTTACAGTATCAACTTTCTTAAGCAAACTGAACAAAATTCATTTATAATAGAAAATTCTATACGATTGCGTAACAGCGTACAGCGAATTTAACGGTATCGAAACCTTTATTATACTATACGAGTATTCAGTTCACGTAATCGACAAAAGCTGGGAATATGTCAGCGTCGAGAGCGATTTGTGGCTTGTCTCGTGCGTGGATCGGTGAAAGCTGGCTATTATGGATCAGCAAATATAGAAATTACAATTAAACCTTGGGGAAGCTTTAAATGTAAATTTATTATATCAGCTTCTTGCTCTATTCCGCATACAGCAGAGTAAGCAGAGGAAGCCTAGTATTAAGACACTTCATTCTTTATTTTCCACCGAATTCTGGAGGCAATACGTGTTGAGTGGTGGAATATTTCATTTCGTCGAGTGGGATCGAACCCATAACCAGTAACGTTTACAGTCACACATTTGTCCCCGTGCGCCATGACTGGTAGTATTATATATTTTCTAATAAAATTAATTCAGTTAAGAGAGCAAACTAGAGATAATATATTATTAGAGAATCTTTAAATAGGTTTTGATGGACTTCATTACGAAACAAAATTTATAAAACTTTTTATTTAAATGAAAACATAGAAATATTGTAAATATTAGGATCGAGTTTTCTATTATTACGTTTCATCAGAATTAATTTTTAATTTCTCAAGAGGCAATCAATGTGGTATATCATTAAATATATATTTATTATATTTTATAGTATAAATAATACAGTGAACAAAAAAGTGAGCGAAAGATAATTTATAAATTAGTTTTCTTTTCTCCTTTTAAAAATTCGCACCATTCATTCCATTCAATGTTATTTTTAATCAAGTAATTGCTCACTTTTAACATTTGATCTTTATGAAAACAGTATAAAGCACACTGATATAATATATGAACATAATATACACAGTAGATCTGTATAGTATTTTTCATATTTATATTTTTTAACAAGAAGAAGATTTATGTGCACTGCTCCTGCCTTTATGCAATAAAAATAATTAATTACAACATTTTAATGTGGTGCCTTTGTATGGAAATAAGTTTTTTCAAAGGTATTTAATTTCATATGAGCATGTTATTTAAATAGCTATAAAACGCATTCGTATATTACGTAATGAAATACTTTCGTTTGTACATTATGCATGGTAAAAGCATAGTTTAAATAGCTTACTCTAAATAATTATTTTTTTAATACTTTGATGTAATTTTACGTTATTAGTTATTTCTTTATTTAAATAAGAGCAATGCCACGTGAAATGAATGACAATAATAAGTTCACGGAAATTAATAACTATAACTATAAAATAATAACTATAATTAATAAAGATAATATAATAATATATAAGACACTTCTTACATTATTTCCGGAATAAAATTCATCAAATTTTGTTATAATCTTTCTTTCACAAGGCGAGTACAAAGTAAACGCGACAGGTATGTGTATTAAATATTTTCTTCACTCTGGTGTCGAGCGCGGCGTTGACTTCCGACACTCAACACGCAATGCCTCCAGAATTCGTTGGTTAACGGACCTGGTGTCCTAACACTAAGTTTCCTCTGCCAACCCTGCTGGGAGCGTGCAAGCCTGACGCTAAAAAAAATCCCTTTTCGATATGTTTTTACAAAAAATGGTACAACTCGCAGCTCCTCTGAAACTAATGACATCCACGTCTCGTGTTTGTGCGTTATATTTTTCATGGAGTGCAAGCAACATCAACCTCTATGCATAGCTGAGTGAACCAAAATAGAAGCACAGTGTTTGCGATGTAATGAAAAGACCGAAAAGACCTTCAGTAAAGGATTTCTATGCGACCCTGTGTGAGTCAGAAGAGCAAGCTTATTTAGGATTCTCTTCAAAATCTGAGATGTAAACGCGATATTAATCTGTATAACGCCGTGGTCAAGGAGTCTATGAACGCGTCTCTTTGTAAATAAGGTATGTGGGTTCACAATATTTATGTGATAAAGAAAATAAAAAGACTGAATTACTAAATATCTGATATAATAAGTGTATAAGTTCAATAGAACATTAGATAAATGTGTGATTATTCTTGTTGATTTGGTCTGATATTCTCTCAGAAATATAGAAAATATTCAAATTAATTACAAGGATATTGAGAGTCTCTTGAGAAATTAAGAATTTATTGTGAGGAAACGTAACAATGACAAATTTCAATGGTAATATCTACAATATTGCTATGTTTTCATTTCAAAACATTTATTTTATATAATAAATGGAGAACAGAGCCTAGTTAAGGATTCTAATATACTATATTTTCCGGAGCCAAAATACATACGTATATATACAATAAACGGTAAAGCTAAATGGAATACAAATTTCACATTAGAAACACATGGTGCAGATACATCGAAAGCACATTAATTGTGTCGGCCACAATTCGCTATTAGACATACGAGTATGTATGATTGATACAAGTTGCTGTACTGAATTTTGAAAGCCCCAGTAATATTACATGCAATCGATACGTGACAGGCACAAGGGTGTAACTGTATGCGCGACAGATTGTGGATTCGATTCCCACTTAAGGAAATTAAGTATTTAAAATTTTCATTTCTTCGCTCTGGTATCGAAACGCGGCGTTGACTTTCACCACTCTACACGAAATGCCTCTAGAAATCGCCAGAATGTGGGTAATGGACATATAAATTCCCTGGCTGTCTACCCTGCAATAGGTAATATATATACAGCGTGAAGCTGAAAATACAAATCGTTGCGTACTCATATAATATTATAGGCTTGTAAGCAAATTTACACTATATTATGTAATTTTGATCTAATACAGCTTAGGTACAGTTTTATGTATTAAAACAAATTTCAATTAAAAAATATTTTTCCTTTTTTTTCGGTCACGCAATTTTAATGACAATTATAATTTTAATGATAGAAGCAAATTTTAATGATATAAGGGTTGTAAGCAGTTTTTTTATGTAATATTTACCTGCAATATAGTTAGTGCGGAACCTGTAGTAATGTAGCTTTCGCTCGGCGCACACGGCCGAGTGGCTCGCGTGGCGTTGGACAACAAAGCATGGTCACATAACCGAGGTGACTCCTCTCTGCAGAATGAGCCCAAGAGTGACTTCTTGTCAGTCATCTCCAACTTGAAATTAAAAGCCTTAATTAGAAATATTATTTTACCTTTTTTTGTTTCAAATTATGTTGTTATTTTTTTAATTTTTTACATAAAGTGTAAATTTTTAATCATAATAATATTTTTTTTCATGCCAGTAGATTTTTAGTAAGAGTTCTAAAGCAGAGTTATATAAATCTTCGTACTAGAGTATACGGAGGAATGTAAAATTGTAACGGTTGTATCAAAATTTCAATCCGGACGTAATTGGTCAGAGTGCTATAACGTGTTAATCAAAAAGGTCCGTCTTGCCCTTTTCAAAATTAAAAAAAATATCTGAAGAAAACGAATTTTTAAAGAGAACGTTGAGTTTTATTTGTGACAGCTATGTTTAAACATGGTCGCAATAATGTTTTCCTCAAAGAATAAACCGTGACCCACTTCCGGAGTACACAATCTACGGGCAGGAAGTGATTTGCTCCAGGTGCACTATTTGCTCAAACTATCTGGTAGAAAGGAAACTTTTCTGATTAAAGTGCCAACAAAAAATAACTTCAGCGCAGCTCATCCATTCTTAATGCAAACGGTGGAACGAATGAATGAATGAATGGAACGAAACACCGCAGTGCAGCGAGAGAAGTCACTAGTCGGTGAGAGTACTCAGACACATTAAAGAAAATTAATGTTTGGCTCCCGACGTCAAGTGGGAGCGGGTAGTTGGCGAAGTGAAATGGTACGAATAGAAGCGAGAACGCCACCCAATTTTATATTGCTCTCCTTCCTATAGTTAGTTGTGTTCTATAGTTTTTCATACTGACGAAATTTTGCCGTGCGTTAAGTTATTTCTATATTTATTATTTTAGAACAGTTTGCTGGAACTCCTTATATATATATATATATATAGTGTTTTAAAGTGAATAATTTTTTATGAACTTTTCGTTGATTCAAATCCAATTTTTTTAAAAACACATTAATAATAGGTATAATATAAAATTAAAGTTGAAATTATATTTTAAATGAAAATATTTGCAAAACAATTGAAAAGATACTTTTGACGTAAACTCGAATCAAAATGTATTAAATTTACTTACACAGTTATGTGTATAACTTTATATTACAGGCCTCACCTTTCTATCAAGGTCAGCATCCGGAGCCGCCCCATCCCATATAGTCAGTTGAGAAGAACAATCCTTTTGTTGATCGAAGCCCGCCGGTTCAGTCCCAGCCGCGTGGTATTTCACAAAGGACACCCATACTATTTCATTTGGACGGCCCTGGTTACATAAGAGGTTATATATGTAAATCGCTCTTATTTTAAAAAAATCTTATACAAAAAAAAGAAATCTTCGCTATCCTTTCTTTTTTACTCTGATAAAATAATCTCTGCCTACCTACCCTACATGTCATCCATGAAATATTTTCAATATATGATTATAATAAGATAAAATTTCTAATAATAAGAAATATAAACTAAGTAAATTAACGTGATGATGAAATAACCTAATGATGAATGAATAATATAATATAGATACCTGTAATGTTCCAAAGATGTTGGAATATTATGATATCATACTAAAAGCTCGATGATTTCACTCGAGAAATGTTCATATTTGTTCTAAGAACGTTTGCGCCGACTAATTAGGCAAAGTGCAGCATTGGAATCTGCTCGCTCGAGAGACAACAGGACTAGACTGTTTACCCGTCGCATCAAATGAATGATATACGTAAATATTAAATTAAGAATATTTAAAATAAAATATATATATATATAAAATGAAAATGAGGAAAGGAGTGTAATATCAGTAGGTTTCCTCTGCCTACCTACCTATGATTATAATAAGATAAAATTTCTAATAATAAGAAATATAAACTAAATACATTTTTCTCATCAAATCGAATGAACTGTGCGGTGTGAAATTTCTCCCAAACTATAAAGATAAAAAAAGTAATAGACTTCACTATGGGCGCTCTTGACGTGATATCCTAAACATAAAAATATATTTTTATGTTGTTACATCACAAGTGAAACTCATACCATTCCGTTTTAACCCTTTAAACATAAATCCTGTAAATTGCTCCGCGATCAGGTACTTTTCTCATATCCATTAGAGGTACTTTATTTCAGAATATTTATAGTACTGCACAATTGTTATTTCATTTAATTTTGAACTTTCCAACGTAGAAAATAGAGTTTAAAATTTATTTGTATGTAAATGAACGTCATAAATTTATTATTAATTTAACATATATTTGTTTATGAATATATACAGCGACTATGATATATTTTTTTCTTTTGTCTATTTATATATATTTAATTATCACAGTTTAAAGTATATAAACTGTATACTTTGTATAATCTATTTGAGAAGCCATAATTTGACTTATTTAACTTATTAAAGTAATTTCCTGATAATTGAAAATGTTTTCCTCGAAAACATCTCTTTCTCCAATAGATTCTCCAATTTCTTAATAATTAATTTTAAAATAATTTTAATGAATTAATTAATTTTAATTAATTATAATTAATTTTTAAAAAAATTAAAATAATTTTCTTGTATTTCACCGTCGTATAACTTCATTTAATGTGAGTCGAGTAAACTCCACACGCAGCTACTATCAAGAAAAACATATTTTTTACTTCACTATGAATTAATTATAACCAAAGATAATTAATATCTCAAAAACAAAAAAATATTTCAATTTCTATTGATAAATAAAATGTGAAAAAATTACGAATATACTATGGTTTTCCTCAATTAACGAAATTGTACACAATGGAATATTTGTTAATTTAGAATAATTTACTATATATAGATTTGAAAAAATTGAGGTCGATTTTCTATTAATTAATTTCCATGTTTGCTTGTGGAATGAGCGGATAATTTTATTGTATGTTTGTAAACGATCATAAATTAATCATTGGGGTTGCGTAGCGTCTCAATGTAAAAATGGCCAAATGCGAGTCGGTCTCGGGTACGAAGGGTTCCGTATCATTATGTATAAAAACAGCAAAAATATCATGTCTGTTGCATCCCTTAAATATTTATTTTATTCTGTTTTATAGTTTATGAGATATAAAGAGTACAAACGGACACATACAGATAGACGGACACAATAGTAGGGTCCCGTTTTTTTTAGTTCCCGTCTCAATAATAAGGACCTTTGTCCTTTGTCCTGTTTGTAAGAGTGAGTAAGACTTACTTGAGACATAATTATATTTAAGTCTGTAATATAACGCGGAGTTCTGTTGTTAATACACAACATTTCAAAAATTTTCAGAAACTAAAAAAAAATAGCCTCCTAAAAAACCTAATAAAAACATATTATTCTATTTAAAAAAAATAGTACATATGTATACATAACAAATACTCTTACTTGAAAATAATAAACACAAGACGTGTTCGGCGGTAAGGAGTGTCGGGGATTCCTCAGCACTCCGCTGGTCGCGTCAGAGGAGCGCAACACGAAACGACATCGGCCGTCCGAGCTCACGTACGAATGTGAATCTTTGTCCACGTACAGCACCTGCCAAGAATTATATTGGTAATACAAACACTCGCGAGTGCGATTTGTTGAAGGTAGTTTTAAGTTTTATTTTGCCGTGTGTGCCAAGTTGTCTATTTGTATTCATTGGTGAGCTTGCAATGTCTTATGTGAAAAATGTACTGCTATATGAAGTTACAGGTAAAATAAATATTTTGTATATCTATTTTTCTTATTATTATTTTTAGTGACGCGTTGTATTCCTCACACAGGGTAGCCAGAGGGAACATAGTGTTAAGACACTCAGTTCCCCATTTTTCGACGTATTCTGGAGGCATTGTATGTTAAGTGGCGCAACTGAGTGCCATGCTTTGCCTCCACGCCAAAGCGAAGAAAATGGAAATATTAAATATTTCATTTCTTTAAGTGGGAATCAAGCCCAGAACCTGTCGTATTTATCGTCACACTTTATGACCTTGCTTCAGGACTGATCGGATGTAAACGCTGATAGTAAGTAAAATTATTAACATATTGAAATTTCATATTAAAATTTGAACGTAATTGATTGTGCCGCTTGGAAGATATCCAAGAGGCAGAGATTGAAAGCCTTCGTTAGACTAATATCTTATATAATATTTAAATATTTAGATCACTTTCTTTAGAATAAATTTTCTTGGATACTTTATATAGTTTGCATAAATATAAAATTTGAATTAGATTTGTTTAAAACTTAATTATAACGTATTTTCCAGACTGAATAATAAGAAATCACATAAGAAAAAATAAAACGCTGAGATGATCAAATGAGGCCAGTCATGGCGCACGTGTGACTGTAAACGTGACCGGTCATGGGTTCGATTCCCACTCGACGAAATGAAATATTTAATATTTTAGCTTTTCAACATACATTGCCTCCAGATTTCGACGAAAAATGGAAAACGGAGTGTTTTAACACTAGGCGTCCGCTGCCTACACAGCTACATTCAGGATAAAGAGTGAAACTGTAAAAAAATGATCAAAATACTTTCGTGTAGAAGACATCGATTATATACTATATTTACAAATTTATTAAATAAAGTTGCTCTACATACTCGTAAGTGAAATAGAGCACGAGTTATCTGAACTGCTCTATAGTATTAAAAGTAAAGTACTGTGTATCGTAGAAACATCATGTTCTGCATGCACGTAGTGTATGCTACAACGAATAACTACAGCTGTTGTTATATACATTGTGCATGTGAGTGGCACAGAAATTATTATTAAATCTTTATATATTTATGGTGTAGATGTGAAAGTTTTGGAAGATAAATATTTCTTTCACTTTAGCTACATAGAAAAAACACTGAACGGATTAAGATTAAAGTTTATAGTATATAAATCAGACTAACACATAGGCTACATTTTATGTAAAGGTTTTGGATAATTTGCCTATAAAACACGCACATACAATTATAATTTTATGCGGGCGAAACCGCGTCTGGATAGTAGTTAGTATTTTTTTGAACTATATGAAAAATATTACCTGGACTTCTAATTCAAATCCAGGCAGATAGCTCAAGGGAACTGGATGAAATGGATTGTCATACGGTGATGTATGAAATTCGAGCAGCATATTTGGTCCTCTGCTAACTATGTCTGGTACAGCATCACCTCCACACAGGCGTACTAGCACTGGTGAGTCCCGAGTGGGACCGTCCCATACTGTAAGATAGTCTTGTACCACGTTGCACTGATCCCAAATCCTAAAACATTAAATGTTATTAATATTTTTTTGTTATAAATTCATTTACTAATCTTAATTACTATCATGTTCTAATAGCATTTTAAAGATAACATATACACATTAAAAACCAAAGCTTCACCCATTTCAATAAAACAGTTATTTTACAGCAATTCACTTGAACAAAATAATTTATTATAACTTTTAAATTTATAGACCGATTGAAATAAAACAAACACGAAATGTAAGGGAAGCTTGCCAAAATACAATAGTGAAAACTATATTTAAATAGCTGAAGCCGTTTCTGAGATTAGCCTTTAAAAATGTACAGACAAACATACAAAACAATTACAAATAATTGCCTTGGTTCTCCTACATTATTTAATGCCCCATCGAAAATAACAATTTTTCTCATCAGTTGTGATTTTATTATATTTATAAATATTTTTATAATATAAAAACAAAATAAAAAAAATACATAAATAAAAAAAATTTTTTTAATCAAAACTCATATCTAAGTTATAGTTATATTTCATTATATAGTTAGTTATATAATATATATATAGTTCAGTTTTAACCAAAATGCCACCAATAAAAAGTAATGAATATTATAAAACTGAACTACGTAACCAATCGGGTCAAATATTATTATTTTGGAACATGTAGCAATGCAAATCAATGTGAATTGGATGTGGAATATTTTATCATTTCATGATATGTTCACGTGGAAAACTCTCTCGTTTTCACTATTAAAATTTTATTTTAATTTTAATATTACATACATTTCGATACTTGGTAAAGCACATATAGTTGTTGAACAACGAATAAATTGTCAAAGTAAAATACTAGAACAGTGTTTAATTTTTTGCATACGATATGTTAATTTTGTTATTTAGAATGTAAAAAAAATATATATATGATGTAATTTATTTTTTAGTTTCACGTCGTACCTCGCATATACTAGGGGGACGTGGAGGGAACCCAGTGTTAAGACAATCCGTTCCCATTAAGGCATATTGAGTGACTCAACTCGTCACCAAATGAAATAGTTAATATTTTCATTTTTTCGAATGGTAAATGAACCAACAACCTGTCGCATTTACATTAAGCACGTTTGTAGCTCTGCGCCATAACTTATTATGCTTATACATATAAACAAAAATAATAAAAGATATAGATAGATATAGACAAAAATATGTAAATAATTCAATAAAGTTTCTTGTGGTTTTATATATAACTTGTGCGTTTCTATAAAATCATTTTCAGAATAAGTTATTCCCTTCAACTTGGTCGGCGGTACATTTTCACAATTTTTCATACTCACTTGAGCACCCGCTGACTTCTATCATACTTCACGATCTGATCTTTGATATGTATCTTGTGGCTGTTCGTTTGTCTCACCGCCAACAGAACGTGCTTGTCGGCGGGTATCTGAAAAAGTATTTATCATTTAGTCCGTGGAAGTAACAATGTTGCTTACTTTTTATTTATTTTTTATCTTCAAATTGTATCCTTAGCTGCAGAATCGGGTAGGCAGAAGAAATATGAGAACCTAGTGACCTAGACACTCCACTTCCATTATGACACTTTCCTTCCCCACTTTCTGCCTAATTTTGAAGCCATTACGTGTTGAGTGTTGAAACTTAATTTTCTCTGCCGCGCTTTGCCTCGTTACCAGACCGAAGAAAAGTAAATATTAAATATTCCATTTCCTCAAGTGGGAATCGAACTCACAGCTTCTCACGTTGACATTCACATGTTTCGGCCCCTGTGCGACCATCGGCCTCTGTATACTTTATAGTCTATTTTACCACCATTTGTATTCACAGTGATATAGTTCATAAATAATCTTCATTGTTTGTACATATGAGTGTGGCGGAGGCTGGTGCGAATTTTAAATTAAATATTAATACAAACAGCCGCACGAACCCACCCGACGTGTGAACCCGTTTTAATGTAAATTCGCGACACACTTAACCCAGATGTAATTTTGTGCGTCTGCGCGGGCCTGCTCTTAATTTTACGGGTATTATATAAGAAATTTAAAAGAGAGCATGGAAACATTAGCAATGTGTTTAGGCTAATGTTAATCACATCGTTATAGTGTTGAGAGTTCGAGATGATTAAATTTGAATCTGCATATAAATGTATTTTTTTTTTGTTGTAATTCTGCATATTATGTACTAAGTACATACCGTGGATTTAGTGCATTAATTTCTTCAGACTACAATAATTAAATATTTTACATATATATTAATGAATGCTAGATTACTAACTATATAAGTTATATACTCGTATGTGTAGTAGTTTAGACAAATAATATCTATATTAGTAGTTGCGGGTTCGATAACCACAGTACATTAATATCTATTCTCCAATTTGCCTCACATATTGTTACTAAGCCGTTCCCCTCTAAACGCACACAGCAATAGATTCTTGCAAATATTCCACAAGCGTGTTTCATATTTTCTTGGAAAATTATATAAAGTTTGTATGAACTTGTATCTATCACTGTAATTGCTTCGGTTTGTTATAGAGACACGTTGAAATATTATATTATGAAATTTGTTGATAGGGTTAGTTATATTGTATTTTTCTTTGCATGTGTATAAATATGCTATATGTCATTTTTTTAGCGTTACACTGTATTCCACACAGATCAGGGAACTTAGTAACCTAGTGCTGCGATACTTCCGATCTCCACTTTCTGCCAAATTCTGACATCGAGTGGCGGAACTCAGCGCATTTTGCCTCGACAGCGCGGTGAACCAATGAAAATATTTATTATTTATTTCCTGGAGTGCCCCACCATCTGTCGCGCTAACATTTACATGCGCCGCGACTAGCTTATATTATTTAAGAAATGCAAACCATTATTTATAGCAAATATTACTATAACCAAGATTTACTTTCATTAATTCTTTAATAAACCTCATTAGTACACGTAACAACAAAGAAGAAAATAACAACAAGAACAAGTTATCTCATATAAGATCTAATTAATAACAAAACAAACATACTTTTCTCATTAATAGTGTATATTCATATAATACATGTATACAAGTATCATTGGAGAATTCCAAATTACTCAATTATTACTCTGAAAACATATATTCTTGTAAATTAATATACTTTTGTATTAAATTAACATTTCACACTCATAATAAACGTCCAAAAGAAGATAAATATCAGTAGAATAGTAAGAACTCACCTTCGTATGCTCAATCCGGTATGTGCAAGTGGCATTTCGAGGATACACACCAGGAAAATTAGGTGACTGTATGCGGCAGGCGCGTAAATCGCAGTCGGTGAGTATTCTATCGCAATAGGTTCCTGGGACCCTCTCGCCTCTCCACGCCCCCAGGGTCACGTTACCGTACCGCAACCGAGCCTCACTCCGCCTTAGAAACTTATACGCCAACTTGAAGTCGAAATTGTATCCAACACCCTAAAATGGAAGGTTCAACTTTTAATTGCTACAGTGTCTATCATAGACGTCATGGCAAAGTTATAATATACAGGATGTTTTCGTAATACAATTATAACAAAATATATTTTGCAAAAAACGAAAAAGTGATGTTTTCAACCAAAATAATTTATAAAATTATAGATGTATAGTAAAACAAAACGCCATTTGTTAAGAACGACGCATGCAGGCATAAACCTATCAAAGGGACACCACCGCACAAGCCTCATTCGTGAAATGGAGCGACTGGTTATGGGTTCAATCCCCACTCGAGAAAATAAAATAGTCACTTAAATGTGTATTGTATTTCCATTTCCAAAAGTGGGGAACGGAGTGTCTTAACACTCTCTCTTTCCTCTGCCTACCCTGTTGTGTGTGAGATTCAATATGCAACGAATTAATGTTGTACTATGGTAGAAGATTAAAGGCTGCATATATCTGCTTATTACGATCGTCGGACGGCATTTACGACAATAATTTAAGCTCTATTAAAGTTGACTTACGTCCTTTTTACCCTATCTCTCATATGTAAGAGTATAAATGTTAATTACTACACTTAATTATTTGAATAATTTTTGTACAAATAAGTATGTAAATGTTTAAAGTTAGTTGGTCTCTGTTGCTCGGTCCTGTAATTGTCTGAGTAATTATAGCTTTACCTATTTAATTTAACATTTACTTTCATTTTCTCTCTGAGTAAAAGCAGTCTTTGTGGTATTTAAGTATAATTCAGTGAAATATGAAGTAAAGATGAGTTGATTGTGGGTTCGATTCCCAATCGATGAAATTAAATATTTTTCTACTTTATTTCATTCTGGCTCAAAAATTTAAGAATATTTAGAAAGTTGTGTATTTGGATATTTTTTTTAAACAAATGTATGTTCTATATACATTATATAAAGCCTATTTATATTTGTTAATAAAGCCATATTAAACTAAACATAGTTCAACGAAAACTGTTGTTGTAACATTATTGTCTATCATGAAACTACATGCACAAATTCAGTTGCTATCTAATGAAAAGATAACAATGCCGCTTCTTACCAAAATATAACTAATAATGAGATAATTTAACAAAAACATTAATAAAATTAAACTAAATTAATGTTGTTAGTCACAAAGTTATATATTTTTATACATAAGTTATATATTATAATATATACATATATTTTAATACGTCTAAACTGTACAGTAAAATGCGACAGATCTGCGATAGGAACTTCAAGCGCGTTGGTTGTGGGTTCAATGTTCGCTCAAGATATTTTTATCTGGCCTCAAGTTGCGTCGGTTAGCGTCAAACTCAACTCATAATATGTCGGAATGTAGGGAACAGACTGTCTTAGCAATCTAGATTTACTCTCCCTATTCCTTTTTAATAAACGCTCATGCATATTAATACATATTAATTAATAAAAGTACATAACAATATTTACATATATACATATTATAGACAGTAAAACTCCTATAAAAATCGGTTATTCTGTTCGTGAGATTAGCTCGGACAAAAAGAAAGACAGACCGACAGATAAAAAAATTAAAATGTCTTGTTTCTGTTATTTAGTATCTTGTTAATAATTGAGTACATATATATGATCATTGGAAAAACACAGTTATTGCTATGTGTAGAATACATACAATAAAATTTGACATAATACGAAATGACATCGAAAATTTTGACCATACAGACCTACATGCGAACCAAAATGGCCATTATAAAACTATTGAATTGGACCATAATAATATTCATTATCATAATTGATCGTATCTGACGGCCGGAGGGTGTCCTTAATCATCCCTTAATTAATTGATCGAAAGTTCAACCCTTGGTTCAGATAAAACGGCTGGTAAAGCGAGATAAAGGCAACGAAGCGTTAAAAGCGAAGCGATGTGGAATATTAGTCAAGTCACAAGCGAAAACGTGTAGTTAGCTACGTTACGTCACGTCATTCTAACATAAAAGGGTGCTTAGATACTCTTAATGAAGATAAATACAGTTGTTCGTTTATATAAGGATTAATTTTGGGATATGCCGAAACTGTTAATTAGACGCGGTTGCTGCAAGGATCTGGCACTGGGTCTCAGCGAGCGTGTGTGCTCACTTCTAGATGTATAGATATTAGTGTTATCATGTTTATGTATGCAAGATACGTTTTAGAAGTGCGGCTGTAGTGACAGATTGTGGATTCAATTCCTGCTCGAGAAAATGAAATGTTAATTTTGAATTTCTCGGCTCTGAAATTCTCAAAAAGAAATGCCTCCAATGTTTGGGGGACGTGTCTTAATGGAAACGCTGTGTCTCATTCTAGGTTCCCTCTTCTTACCCTATGCTAGATACAGATTAACGCTAAAAAATATCATTTCTTCACTGGGAAATAAATCCTTGCATACAATTTTTTTTATATTTCAAAGATATATTCATTGTTGTGTTTTATTGAGTTCTATTGACTTCGCCAAATGTCTCTTTACATAGAGAACGCACGAAGGAGTTTATACGGGAAGATGGAGATATTGCATGAAGAGTGACAAATATTAATATTTGACAAAAGCTTAAGTCAATAGGAATATTTTTACTCTAAATAATAATACATACAAATAAACACAAAACTTCCGTAGCCCAGCCACTACTGTCGTATCGATCCGAACTTAATCATACCGACATAACTACTTTATAATTACTGATGTTGACGCAGCCGAATAAATAATGGCCGCCACAAATTATCTTTACATTGTACATTGTTTTATTGTCGTTTTCGATTTGTTCACGTATAGAAAACGTAAAAGCCTTTAAATTATATGCTTAGTCGTCACTAATAATAGGTAGGGTAGGAGAAACAACAAAATCAGCTTCGATCATACGATAGTGAATATGTTACTAAAACATCTATAACATGTCAGAATTATGGATTTATATCCATTATCCAAGGCCTTAATAAATAATGGAGTCGTCGTACCCTAGTGGTTGTTAAGGTCGTCATGTTACAGGGGCTCGGGGTTCAAAGTTGTGACGAGACTCGATCGCCAGTTGAATGAATTAATTAATAGCATTTTCATGTCTTCTCTCTGACACCAAGGCAAAAGCCCAGCGTTGGGCCATTCAACACGCATTGCCTCTAAATATTCGGTGAAAAGTGGGGAATAGAGTATCATATCCCTAGGTTCTGTTTTTTCTGCGAGCTGTTTTTTTTTTCAGTGCCATAGAGTCTAACTTTAAGCGCGACGCTTGCGGGTTCGATTCTCACTTGGAGAAATGTTTTGTTATTTCTTGTAATAAATCAATCCAGGGGTTAAGTTCCGCCACCCAACACATAATATCCGTAATTTTAAGCAAATATATTGATACTAATATCGACATTCATATGTACAAATAGTCTATAAAATTGAGAGACAGAATAGCATTAAAATATTGTTAGGTTATATAACCACATGTAACCATTAAAACCGTTAAAAAAATGGATATATATCATTTTCATCAACATACTATTATGTTTTCAGTTCAGTTTGTATTCACTTTGAAATTATAAAATTATATATTTACATATAATATGATGATTAGATAAAAGCCACTTTAGATAAATGCTTTTGAATGTATCTATTTGAAGTCGTTTTAATGAAAAAATAAATATAATTTACGTTTAATTCTTCAAAAACAGTTTTTCTTTATGAAATATTTACGAATATTTCATAGAGAAATATAATAACGATTCTTAATAATTTATATACAATTTATGTACAATACATACCTGTTGGCTCAATCTATCCAGTCTGAGCGTCATATTTATAGAATCTGATTCACTGAAATACACCGTATAGCCCCAAGCTGAACCGCACCACTGCCCTGTGGGTGGAGATGGACTTTTCTCTACAATAGTCATATGTCCGTCCGGGCATCCATCAGATGTGAATGATACAAATTTGCCGACTGTGAACGTGTCGAATGTAAGCTGTAACAAGGTTCTGCAGTTAGCCTTTGTGAGGAATTATAGGCATTCCGTAATATCAGTTATGAATGGGCTGTGCAGATATCTAGATATCTAGATATAGATCTAGTACGATTAGTTAGATGTAATGCTTCTAATATTAGATACAATATCTCTAGTATTGTGCTGTATAACTGTAGAAGTAGTTGGGCTAGTCGTGGCGCAGAGCCACGAGCGTGTATGGGTTCGATTCTTACAAGAAGAAATGATATAATAATATTTACAATTCTTCGCTCTGGTGTCGGAGCAAAGACTCAATACTCTATGCCTCTAGAATTCGGCGGAAAATGGTATTTATGATATTAATGTAAATTAGGGGTAGCAGTTCAACAGTGTAACAAATTGAACTTACTTGAATGATATCACCATAGTTTCCACCGTTTGCGGTAAAGTTGAGATGACACACGAAAGGGAGGTGATCTTCCCTCGGTCTTCTAACTTCTAGTTCATATGTTCTTCCAACGTCCCCCATATACGTTCTGTTGCATGCTGTAGTAAAATATATATATCAAAAAAATATTCACAAAAATAGTTATTGCTGTGGTGAAAGAAATGAATAAATTATTATAGAAAATAGAAACACAAACAAATATCTATTTTTTAGCTTCATACTGTATCCTGTACACAGCAGGGAAGGCTGAGAGGATCTTAGCATTCAGACCCTCCGTTCTCTATCTTCTTTTTCCGCTCCTCCTCTTTTATTCTAGAGGCATTGCGTGTTGAGTGACGGAACTCAACGCCCCGCTTAGCATCGACTCCAGAGCAAAGAAATAAAAATATTAAATATTTTATTTCCTCGAGTGGCAATTGAAACGAAAACCTATAGCGTTTACAGCCACTCTCTGATTCCCTGCGCCAAGACTTGCCTCGATAATCTATCTATATAATTTTATGTATTTATGTCCAATAGCATTTCCTTTGAAATTTTGTGTGAGTTCGAGCTGACTTATGAACCTGTTATTACACGCATTCAAGCGATAAAGTAGTTCGGTCGCTCTTTTGTGAAATCAAGCGGTGATCGTTAAATACAGCCTTTATATTAACCAGTGCCCAGCCGTTAGGTACAGGGGTTCGATTATTCGGCTCAGTCGATTTACGATATTGTACATAAAAATGTGATTTACGTATATCATATATTTTAGGCAAGTCTTTTATAAAGTTGTGATATTTTTAGATGAAATCATTTTGAATAATATACATTTACATTAAACATATATTAAGTATTTACATGCTGAGTTCTGTGTACACTCAGGATAAAATTTAAGCTAATTTAAATTGATTATACAAAAGTACTCTATAGCTATACAAACATATGTAAATATGTACGGAAACCTCCTGAAAGCCCCCCATAATAGCCGCTAAGAATATTTTACATGTAAAACGCTATCAAATTTCGTACAATACCACTTTCAGTACCTGTACTATTGTTAATCCTTTCAACAAAAATAGGGAAATGAGCAGGAAAAGTATTTGAATAAAGCATGGCGCACAATGGGGAGTCAGCCATATTTTTACAATCTTTTAAAAAACGCCTTTTGTCCGTCCTGACAGCGCATTAAGTACACGGCATAAGACAAGTGTTCACTTCGCCGTGGAACATTATTGTCATCTTTTGTTCTCCAGGCCCCGAATTTCTATGACGGTCTCGTCATTTACCTACAGTTTAATGTTGAAACAATTTGACCTACTGACATAAATGCAGCTATTGAACACTATTGTCGTCCTTTTGTCTTAAATATTAAAAATTTTCAAGCATAAAAATACTGTAGGGGTACGTTTTTATGATTTTTTTTTATATTAGTGAATGTTATTTTACGTTTCATATTTATTTTTTGGATAAATTAATTTTTTATGGAATGGACAATGTTTGTTTTATGCATATATTAATGCATATAATTCTAGATATATATTATAATTAACTTAACTGATAAGATAGTAACTTAAGTTTAACGATGCCAACTCCTCTACATACAAGAAAGACAATATACTACGTACAAGTTACAATATTTAGATAAATGGAAGTTATACAACGTCAATTTGGTTGAAATGACTTTATTGGCATAAATACTATGCGATGAGAATATTAAAAAAAAGTGAAATTTTTATAATTTACAACGGAGAACGTTTGAATAGCAAATAAAATTTACTTTTGTACCATTTAAAATGGTTCCTTCCTCTTATCATAAAATGCATTTATAATATTTTTATTCAACACAAATTTAAATCAAACTTTAAATGCAAGCTATTCTTATAAACTGAAATGCATATTTCATTAAATATATCTATAAGTAGGTACTTGCCTCGTAAATGCACTCGTCACATGGAACAAGTGTCGTACTTGAAGTTCATTTTGAATTAATGCTTTATTCAATTCATGTTGAATATATTTCTATATATTTTTATAAAGCAAGTAAGTGGGCCTTAGAAATAAGGGCAATAATACGAGTAAAAATTTAAGTTATTTATTAGTTAATTTCTTACTAAGTAAGTGTAGGTATATGCCCAGAAACTAATATATTTCCCAAACACAATCCTGAAATCGGTACAGAACCCTCTGTGAGCGAGTCTGACTTGCTTGGTCAGTTTTTACTTAAATACACTTAAATAAACATTTTAATGTATTTAAGTAAAAACCTAAACCTGAAATAGTCAAGCGGGCGTAGCCGCACGGGTCCACTAGTAAATCAATAAATAAATCAAATCAATCGTTTTTTTTTCAGCTATTATAGTTTTTTTTTTAATTTTTTTTATAAATTCAAAATAAAAGACATCTTACACGTACAAATGGCAATTCATATGTTACGATCAATTTACCAGTTTATTTTTTAAATAAGATATTCTAGTACTTTAGGTATATATAGGAATTGAAAAATAAAAATACTACTGTAAACCTAAAGAGCTATAAAGTTTACAATACAACCGCGTATTTTATACTTCGTAATTACATGGTTGTCAATACTATATAATATATAAAACATTGAAAACAAACATAATACAAAAATACTCTCGTTCCTTATACAAAGCTAAAATAACTGAACGAACGAAATGAGAAATTCTATGTGGAAACCACACAGTGATGATCCTACACATTTATTTTGCAATAAATCCCTCTTTTATTACATTTGTTAAAAGTTAAGATTATCACGTTGTAAACTTTCTGAGCACCTGATTGAATTATTATTATACCGAAAGATAAACTTTTATGTAATATAAAAGAATAGAATTTTTATATTATGACCCTCAAGTTATGGCGAATTTAATATATAAAAAAAGTATATTTAAATATTTTTCGCATATAATTTGTAGTATTTGAGATACGTTCTCGTTGTTTTTTGAACTTATCTGTGACCAAGAATCTTATGTGGTCGAAATTTTTAAATTAAAAACTCAATCATATGTTTTTTTTTTTTATTTGAAGTATAAAGTATATTAGTCCAGTTCTACCATTTTCACTATCATATACACCTTAATTTATATTTAACCGTGTTGAATGTAATAATGGTGATAGTAAAATAGCAAAAGTAATTATTCATTCGCCTATAAAAAGTATAGCTATAGCTAATTTGGTCATCCGGTTGAAATTATATAAAATTTACTTTTTTAAACTGTAACACGGGGAACGGAGTGTCTTAACAGGAGGCTCCCTCTGCCTACCCTGAGTGTGCGAGATACAGTGTGAAGCTGATTTTAAACTGCAATATATGCTATCGAACGGACAGTCCAAACGATGGTATAACTGTCACCAAAACTACAGCTTTCATAGTTTGCTTATCACCTTGAAAAAAAAAAATATTAACGTTTTTTTAAGCCGCAATAGATAAACTATACCAATATTTTAATCGATGGCAGTAACTGACAATTTATCATAAACTTATTTTATTATTTTTACATAAACGCCCCAATTCTAATGACGTTAAAACTATGCGCCGGAATGTGGACAGCGCTGACATGTCAGTGATTAAAAAGGCTTTCATTTTCAAACATGATAGTTAAATAGCACCTAATACCTGTAAAGTAGGATAATCTCTATGAATAAAATGCTAATGAAATATGAACATAAAAAAATGTAATGCTGTATTTCTATTTCTTACAATTAAATATACTCATTTTATTGGTTTTTTTGTAACTGCACGCAGTATCCCGCATATAGCAGGGTAAATGGAGAGAATCAAAAAAATGTTAAGTTTCTCCGTTCCCCACCGTCCGCCGAATACTGAAGACGTTGCGTGTTGAGAGGCGGAACTCAACGCCACGCTTTGCCTCAACACCAGAGCGAAGAAATGGAAGTATTTTATTTAACGTAAGTTTATTCATTTGATAATAATCTATGAATTAATCATAGATTTAAGTAATACGGAATTCTCTAAGGTTCTACATTTATAAAAGTAATTGTCTATGCTCAAGTAAAGTTTTTTTCAAGTCTTATATAGACAATAGTGTGCTTATGTTGAGAGTTGTGTTGAGCTGTAGACAAAAGCCAGACAAAAGTAACAAGTTTTTTCTTCTTATTTTTTCGAGTGACAAATATATATAGAAACATCGATTTTTTTATAGGTAAATTAAATATTAAGAAACGAAATTATAGACATTGTTCTTAATTACATATTTAACTTCTACCAAAATTATAAGAAAATATGCATTTTCAATTGATAGAATATGAGAGAAGAATATGAGAGAACTGTTCTAAGAGGTACTGACGTACTAGTACCTTAGAAACTAAATGTTGTCTGTATGTCTTATAAATGCAGGAAACAGCGTGAAGCTAAAAAAAAAAACTCGTTATATATATATATAAAAATGAAATAATAAATAACAAAAAGGATATCGTGACAAATTAAAACAGTTTCGGAAACAGCCAGCAAACTTAACACCTTATTAAACGTACGTGGCGTTTTTTCCGTTAATTGTAGCCACATTTCGGGCTAATGACTACGTACGTGGGAACGATAAAAGCGAAAGCTCGTTTTCACCTGCCGCCATAATTAAAGGAGCTTAATTGTTCTTCGTTTTTGAGTGCTTAGAATGTGATACTCGAAAATGTTTGTATTATGGACCTGTCACGTAAAATATATAATATGCTTTTTGCATAATAGGGTAGTTAAAAAATAACACGGTAGATTTTTCAGGGTAAATATTTATCTTTTAAATTACATTTTCCACTTTTCGCCTGATAGATCAAGATTATCATTTAATTGCGAATTGCGATTAATGGGCGAAAAACAATATCACATTTTGCGAAGCCAGGTAAACGTAAATATTTTTTGTTTTCCTAAATGAAAATCGGACCACATAATTTACGCACCACGACGACGTCATGGCTCATGCCAATAATAAAAAATTCTTTATTTTTTGACATATATCCTTTTTGCTTTTAAATCGATTTCTGTAAAAGAGGAGGTTCTCAATTCGATTGTATTTTTTTTATATTACAATAATCTATTAACAAATTTACTATTTGTCAAAATACTGCTTAACGTATAAAACATTACTGAATTGGAACAGCCATAGTACATATTCGTTGAAATAAACGTTCAATGAACCTGAGCTTTCGTGTAGACAGCACCAATTAGAACTTGGTCTTTAATATTAGATTCCCAACCTACCATTGCAATCGGGACTAGTTTTGACAAAGGGCTTTTTGTAAAATTTATTTATGATTTTATTTCAAAAATATTGGTTTTACCATATATTATATATGGATATATATGAGAATAATACAATAACAAAATTTTGAAATAGCCTCTAGTATATTCAGTCTTCGTTTTCGACAGTTATTGGATATTAAAATAATTGTCTAGATATCAGGACGTGACTGGGGAGCAGCAATTCTCAGATTTGCTGAATGAAGTAACTGCTAAGAATTTTTACTATTATTAATATTATTATGTTAGCATTACAAATTTATAATACAAATAAATCATGTAATATTTATTAAATGAATTATTTTTATTATACATCGTGAAGCTGAAAAAAATATTTTCAAATTCAGTAGTTAAAATTTACTAATTTTTCTTATTTTATTTATTTTTATATGAAATATAAAAATAGATTGATGACGATGGACAAATCGTGCAAACATTTCATTTCACTATGAAAATCTTAGATGTACGGTTTAATTCTTTTCATTTTCATTCATTTCATTTTCGTATAGTACGCTATATCCCTTACTTAGTAGTACTTAGTTGCTTATATAAATTGTATGCAACAAGTTCAAGAAAAAAACATCCAAAACCCCATCTAAAAAGCAGCTTACTTTAAATACTAGTTAATATAAATAATGTAGTAGATTACACTTATCAAAGGTCGAAAGATAATGAAGTGAGGCCATTACGTCTACCATCTTCCCAAACGACGTTGTTCCCCCGGGAACAGTGGGAACGGATTAATCTAGTTCTTTCAATCTCCTTTGTGAGGCCATCTGCGCAGTCTTTTGTGTAAGACAATTATCGCGCTGGACGTCTCTTGCGTAGAAACGTTTTTAAAGACAGCAAAGCTGTACGAGTCAGTTTTTTTCACTTAATTATGAGTGTTTTGTAGTTGGTAAATTAAAAGAAGTAGATTAATGCTTATATTTGTTTTAGCTTCACGCTGTATCCCGCATATAGCAGGTTAGGCAGAGAAAATGTGACATGTGAAAGATTCGTTCTTTTTTAAGTTCTAAATACTCATCTGTCTGTCAATACATGGTAAATATTTGTTAAATAAAAAATATATTATTCAACAAATTAACATTATCTCTTTCTTAGGAACGGTTAAAAATGTGTGTATCATTTTGTCTGCCCATTTTTCTCAAGATTAGGATCCACAGACCCTCAGGGTACAGAAGAAAATTACATGCTTAATCAATATTTCTTTCAAAATTAGTACATTTGAAATTTTATGTTTATCAATTCAAACTTTAAAAATATGATCAAAACACCAATTTGATTCAAATAGTAAAAAATATACCTTTCCGCGACTAGGCCATAATTAAAATAAAAGATATATGTACATCACATGATAGAGAGATAGCATATATAGCTATCTCATTTTATAAAAAACAATATCCTATATAAAATTTTAGTTTTAACACTTTGGTTATAACAAAAATTGGAATACCGCCCAAATGATAATGAAAAGAATAAAAAATATATGTATATATTCACTTAGTAAGTATCGACTATTCAACGAATACTGGTGAATGCCAAAAAACAATTATAACTTCTCTATATAGAGATCCGCAAACGTTAAATCTAATATGTTTTGGCAGAGATACCGTAAGAAGTTATGAATATTACATAAAAGCCACCGCAACGAGTCTATCCCACTGACACTGCCGGATATAAGTTCAACCAATAATAGGCACATTTATTAGTTTACTAGACCTTACACATTCACATTTTGCCCGGAAGTATATAATTATACTGCTTTTAAAATAATATTTTTTATGTATATATATTACGATAGTTTTAAAGAAATAAGATTTTAAATTGTTATTCAATTATATTATATAACTTTTAATAGTGAGATTTTTGCATTTAGTTCTGCCAAATATTATTCAAATTTAACTTAAAAAAGAAATGGATTATTAAAAAATAAAAATATTGTATTCAGTTTTAAAATATTCCAGAGGAACTATCTCCCATTTGTCGCCTTCATAAATCTTATTCCTGTGCTTAAATCATGCTCGAAATGACAAAAAATTCCATAGTCACACTTCAGTGTTTCTAGATTTTGTACTTTATTTGACAATTGTTTAATCTCTAACGTGTATATTATAACACAATAAATATATATAAAATACTTACGTGTACACGATTTTGGTTCGTCGCTCTTATCACCACAGTCGTCCTCACCGTTGCAATATTTATCCAAGGATATACACTGTCCCGTATCACATAGCAATTCACTCAACCTACAGGGAATTTTCACGATCCTAGGGAGCTTTTTCACTGACACCATACTTATATCGGAATTCACGTTTTCTTCATTAAAATCTTCGCTCAAGTCCTGAGGGCTGCACAGCTTTAGCGAGAGTAACACTATGATGAGTAATCTAGTTCTGTTATTAGATATATCATGGAAAACTTTGATAAAACTCATTTTTAACACCATAACAACACTTTTGTCACAACATTGCTCTTCCAACTCATTCGGTTTCACAGTCTACCTGGAACAAGATATTTATATTATTATTAATAAAAATAAACAGTTCATTCTTATAATAAAAAAACTAAAGACTTGAATTAATTTTGAAAACTATTGAAAATTTCATTGCCTCCAATGGGAATTGAATCTACAACCTATCACTTTTACAGTCACGCGCCTGCGCCCCTGCTTCACGACTAGCCTCAAGTATATCATGATTACTATATTATTCCTATTATGTCACATAAGTATATAAATACGTTTACAAAAGCAGGGATGTACATAACAAATTACAAATATAAGAGGACGTCAGTGACCCGGCTCACGAAAACAATTAACCATAGTTAATCCCCATTAATCGCAGGCCCAACTGAAGCGTAGTAAAGCTGGCTCGTTTAAAATTAACTTTCCCATTAAGCCTGTTGCTCTACCAATGGGCTGTATCACTATAGTTTATGGAGTATCTGTACGTTTGACAGAGTATTACACTTTCATATCTAGTATGTGAAGACTTAATTAAAATGAATGAAGAACTTATTAAATATTTGATTATTAATATATTTTCTAAAAACAATTTGAGATAAAACTAGTAAATAGAGAGATATTAAAATATTAATGAAGCGTTTTGAAATTGTTTTTTTATTTTCTATTATCGCAGTGTAAATTTGAAGTTAGTTTCAAATAATCCAACATTTGCTTGTCAATTTTTGTTATTTCAACATTCATTGAATTGCTGTTAAATTAAATTTTGTGTTATTCACTAAGAAGACTTAAATTTTCTAGAATAGATGAAAATTACTTCGGCTCATTGAGTCGAATAATATTTTTACGTAAGTGATCTCGTCCTTGAGACAACTTAATGGCAAGGACCTAATTAAAATTTGAAGGTTACTTAGAATAGTTAAACGAGCATCTCTATAGTCTCCTCCATTTACAGGATAAGTACCTTTATTTTTTAGGAATATTATTTAATAATCTATTATCTATATATAATTATATGTAATTACACAATAATAATTTTGTTATAATTTTTTCCACATTTACACTGTATTACACATGAAGCAGGGTAGGCAGAGGGAGGTTAGTGTTAGCTGAGTGATTAAGACACTCAGCTCCCAATTTTCCGCCGCGCATTTTTTAAAATTTCAAATGAGATTTTCATATTTTCTCAATTAACTAAGTAAACAATATTGCGATTTATTAAAATTTAAATATGATTTTAGCTTACAATATTTAACGTTAATCTAGCAATTTCTCACGCAATGCAGATTATTAAAAGGATTATAAAAAAGATATAAATTTTAAATTCTAGATATCACATACATTGTCTCATTATAAGATTTCACGATTTGGGATCGAACACACAACCATCGCGCTTACAGCCATACTATCCGAATTTACTACAGTGCCGCAAACACTACCAACACGACAAGTATTATGAGAAATCTTAAGCATTACTAAAACCAACATATAAGCAGTGAATGCGAACACTAAATTTCTTTATCTGTATAATCAACTAACAGGTGTGCAATATTATTTATGGTCTCCACATGCCGGTAAGGGCTGAATGGATTGCCCCACTTACTGAGGGTCGAGGGCCTATATCAGCCAATCTAGATGTTTATGTTAGGTTACCGTTAGAAGGTCAGATTTATGTATACTGTACCATGTTTTTTAGAGAATCTAAATAATTATGTAACAGCGTAGCTTATTAGATTTTGGATATAGTGGCTTAACTGGCTAGAGCGCTTTTAAGGCTTTGAAGAGATGCCGGTTTGTGTCCTGCTGCGTTATAATCCATATACGTTTCTTAATATTTGTTTCTTATACTTTACTAAAGAAATAATGCTACGTACAAGTAGTACAAACATAGAATAGAATATCTTCTTACGCTCGATTTTATAAAACTTTTACTGTTTCATTACTTAGTTCTACAAGAAACGCTTCTTCCTTATTTTAAATGTTTGATTCACCTAGAAGTTCGTTGAAGTATGAGATCATGTTTTTTTAGTCAAGATAAGAATTTACTAAATTCAATGTGAAAATCTATGCCACCTAATTATACTACTGATCATATAATAATCTTTACTTTTCATATAATTTAAAAACAAGAACGTGAAAGGACCTGTGTAAAGTGTTACGACAATCAGTTGCCTGTTTTCCTGTGAGAATTTAAAACAAATTTCAATATAATAATTTCCCCGAGTCAGGATTGGAACCTACATCCATCGCGTTTGCAATCAAACGTTGTCTTGATTGCACCACCATACCTTGACTATTTAGAAATGAATGTTATAATGAAACATGCAACAAACATTTGATAGGCAAGAGTTTATGACAAGCCATTAATGTAAATTGCTGCTGAGCTAAGTCTGACGTAAAATAAATATTTAAGTGGACAAATCTCGCGCCGAGACCAGACACTTTAGGCGGACGGTGTTAGCGTATAATATTAATAAAGGGGACGATGTGGACAATTTTGGTGCAGCGTTTCGGAAGTCGCCGCAACTGCGACACGGCATGCAAATAAGCGTAAAAGCGAATTTGTGTTTCCAAATGCAAAGTGCTTACAAAGGGTTTAAATTTGCAATTCTATCATAAAAGCGCCGCAGATAATACGTCGGAATTGTAGATCGTGGATAGTTTGACGCTCGCATTCTGATTAGCTGGTTCGGTGTGGTTCAAATAGACAGAGCGATAACTTATTCATGTATTTTTTATCCATTTTAAGCATATATAACAATAATGATAATTAAGTAATTAATTATATTGATTTTTGTAGGTCATATAGTATACATTAAACTTATCTACCATATCTCCATAACCACCAGACAATCTTGATAAGACACCCTAAATGATGGTCTCAGATCGTTAAACAGGTTACACAATCTCTTATTACTGAGGTTTTAAAAAAAATGGAGAAGGAAGCAGCTCACCAGCGATCACATCAGGGTTAATCAGAAGGGCACGTCATTCAGTGATAAAGATTTTTTTTAAGAAATTCTGTTTGATTATATCTGTATTTTTTTTCCTATTTTTATTTCTTGTGGCACGAAATTCTTAATTTCTATAGTAAATACTATACAAACAACAATACAAAATTCATATTTTTAATATTTAAACTATACGATTGATCCAGGCATCGTAATATATATATAGCCAGACTGAATATATCGAATACATTAATCTATCGTGGACATCGATGTACGTAAAAAAAACAGTTTGAATAATACTGCTTGTATTTTTATATTAAAAATGCTTAATATGTATGCTGCATTTGATTTTAAATGTTAATAAATAACAATATATCTTTTGACACTTATGAGTATGTGTAAATGATAAACAGAGTAATGTGCCCCTTGACACTATGTATTCTATTATAAATATTATTTTTTAGCTCCACACTCTATCCCGCACATAGTAGGATGCTCAGCGGGATCCTGTGCAACTATTGTTATAACACTGGAGCTTTAGAGGTCCTGGCTCTCCATTGCTTAAAAGCTCAAGCACCTGCTCGTTACCAAAGCAAATTCGAATATCTGTCTGTGTTTTTATCATATTATGACAATCAGATAGATATACAGACAAGAAGAGAGAGTTCTGTTATTTTTTATTTCAAGATCCAGGACCCTAAAAAAATCTACGTTAATCAAAAGTATTCAATTACTTATATATTACCATAAAAGATTTTTTTTTGTGTCATACTATTGTACCATTCCATACAGTGTACGGTGCTCCAGTTAATTAAAATGATGAATATAGCTGCATATGTATTACATTTTACATTTCTATCAGTGGAGTCAACTGACAGCGAGCACGATAAGTAATTCATTTGGCTTCTATGCTTTTAATTGATTCGATGTATATGTTATGTTATTCAGATTTTAAGCTACTTGCTGATAATTGTTATATAAAGTATATGTTTATATCATATTATGTCCGCATACAATTGTCGCGGATCAAAATTCCTCTCGAAGTTTTTATTTTATATTATTTGGTTATTTTTAAATTCGTTAAATTATGTTCGTATTTTTGTAGCCCATTTTAGTAAAGTGCGGCATTGCGTTGGTGTGGGCAGTCTAAAAATTTATATTTAGTATGTAAGTAGAGTAGAGAGTGTTTTTTTTTTGTTTTATTTACTATACAGAAAGCATATTATTAATTACTAACAAAAGGCCTCGAAGAAACTGGGGGTCATCTAGCAGACCGATACAGTACTTCACGCCAAAAACCGATAGCCACACATGCCTCATAGAGGGTCCAGGCTCGGCCTCACATGAAATACTATTCTCATCTTAGGACTAGTGCACCTCAGTATGATCTTGATTCATTTAATCGGATACAACATAGAGCCGTTTGAATCGTTGGGAACAGTGTGGCAGTATTTCCAAGTCGACACAACTTGGGTACTTTCAAAAAGCGTGTCTATATCCAACTTAAAGACTGGCAACCCATCTGTAGTTCCTCTGGTGTAGCACAGGGGCGGGGGTAATCACTTATCATCAGGTGACCCGTACGCTCGTTTGCGTTGTCTTTTCATAAAATAAATGATCCACGTATCTACCTTCCGTAAAAGGTGACTGATGTATGAGTATAGATTCTAATACAGGATGCAATGCGGGTGCCGGGCTCATTGCATAACAGGGACTTAGAACAGGGATTCAGAACATCACAATTAAGAAATCGTTGGCGGTATTATATAACAATTATGTCAACTGACAGATAAATGCCATCTCAGCTTACCACGGATTACTGCAAAGTTTTCGAAACGCTGGAAATCCAAAAATACGCGATTAAAAGTTAAAATAATTTCATTTAAAAAGATATTTCATTTTCCTACTTTCCACCGAATTGTTGAGTAGCAAAATTCAAATCCGCAGTGTATCTCGCTTGTGCTAGGAAATGAAAATATAAAATATTTCATTTCCCCGAGTGAGAATCGAGACTGTAACCGCATTTACAGTCGCATATTTGTGCCCCTACGCCACGACGGCCTCAATGAAGTTCATATACCAGTACATATAATTTACGTGCTATTAAATCACAATTGTCATAACATTTATAAAAAAAATATATAACTCCGACGTTCCTCGTAAAATATGTTTTTGCACATTAAAATAAACGCGATATAAAATCCTCAAATACTTCATATGGACGGAAAAATGGACAACGTTGCAATTTATTACGCTACGTAATCGTAAAATATACCACTATAAAATACTTTTTACGTAAAAACTCACATTAATTGTGGACTTTAAGCCAAAGGAAGTAAAAACAAGGCAAACACTTTGTGACATTAATGAAAGCTTTTATTCGAGCTGCATCCAAACTGGTGGTATACAATTTATCTGCTAATTAAGCATATTTTTACGCACCTTTCATACATTTTGTGAAAGACTGAGAAATTCTATTTAATTATCTCTCTGTTTTCTTTTTCTATTTGTATTTTTTGTGGCATGACTTTCTTAATTTCCATAATAAATGCTATACTAGGTAATTAGAGCATTTTTTTGAACAATATCAAAAAATAGATAAACCGAAATGAGAGGACGTCGTGCGAATGGCGATGGCGATGGTTTTGGCATCGATTCCCACATGGGTTACTGAAATATTTAGTATTTTCAATTCCATCGCTCTGGTAACATGACAAAGCGCGGCGTTGAATTTCACCACTCAACAGTTGTGCCTCGAGAATTCGACGAAAATTAAAAGCCAGGTTCTCGAGTAACCTCTACCAAACCTGTTATGTTACAGCGTGAAGCTAAAAAGAGTTGGTTCACACTTTTCCCGTATAACAGGAAAAACAGAGAGGTAAAAATAAGACACTCCGTTCTCCGCTCTCCGCTTGAATTCGATACATTTATTTATTAATGATTTCCGGTACATTGAATATGTACTGAAATTAACGAGATGCGGAACTCGACGCCGCTCTTTTCCGTCATCGCATAAAAATAATAGGCTTCCGCCGGTCACAACCGCAGTTAAACCATCCGTAAAAAACACACATCAATTTATTTCCCGTCAAATAGACCGTTTTCTAAACGGATAATTTGTATGGCAGTGATAAATTAATGACTAAATAAACGTTGATAATGATCTGCGCGAAACTGTCCGCACCGACCGCCAATGATGCCGTAAAAAATGAATGTGATCCGAGGAAAAAATAATGTCGCCATTCCATTTCTATTTTTCATGTCGAAAGCAAGACAAATTGGCTTTATATTAAGATTCGCCTCTTAGTGGTGTTGATTTTTTTATTACCATTTGTTATCTGTGGTATTTCAATTTAGATGTTTTTATATATAAAGCTTCACGATGTATCCCGCACATGTCCCGCAGAGAAGGCAAGGGGGGCTGGGAATTCTGAAGCGCTATGCTTTGCCTATACACCAAAGAAAGAAATTAAAATGTTAATATAATAATTAGAATATATTTTAAGCTTTTTGACCGACATGTAGAAAAATATAAATATATCTACACACAAACACACATAAAATTAAATATAAATTCTAAAAAGAAATCCTGACATTGTCTGAAATAAATGTACTGCAATATTACGGCCACAGTATATTATATTCAGTATGATTAATACATTATTCAAGTATAACAACTAAATATAATGGAAATGTAGAGTATTGTGGTAAATTATTCCTAGCTTCACTGTTACAGAACAAAGGAAACAACATACTAGTTTAAAATTATGAAAAACAATACACTCTAGGCGTACTACACTCGGTCGTAATATCCCTGCTCAGCTGCATTCCGTGTGCGATGGAATTGCAGGCGTTGTTTCGTATTATAATAATACTTTGCAATATGAAATAAAAATCTTACTCTACACCAGTAACGCTTGTAGTCCTATTTGCGGGCGGGCTAGAAAAATATATTTCACAGGCGCTGGTTTTCGTATTAAAATGTAAATTAAAGTTATAGAACGGGAAAATTACATTATTCTTGGTATTTTTTTTAATGCTTATTTAGTGTTATACCTATTTAGTATGATGAAAGTAAATAAATTAGATGGAAATATATATATTTGACTTGATAAACATTTGCTGAAATTTGTGTTTCAAAAATCAAAATACATAAAAAGTACCGTTAATCATAAAGATACATATTTTTCTCTAAGGACTCGAGGCCCATCGCAATTAAGAATCATGTGATTTCCACCATATCACCAGCTTTCACAATCTGAATCTTAATGATAGTGAGTGTCGCCGTAGATATTCCTATCTGGGCAACTTAATTAATTATATCCTCTTACAGTCTTGCTGCAGTGGAACCGACCCTGTTTATTAATGGTCCACATTATTCAGAAGCAGCCGCAGATGAAACTTGGTGCTTGGTGAACATAAAACATTCTTGAATTATATTCATTTCGCTCGTTAAAAGATAGTTGAGTGGAAAACTTGACTTCCATGATAGTTGCGTTACTCTTGAGGCTCTTGAAGCTCTTGAAGCTTGAATTTCATAATAGATAGCGACCGAGCCAAAGTTTGCGGCAGTTTTAGAGACAACGCAAATAAAACTAATGAGATATTAAACCTACGTAAATGACGAACAGGTTTAAATTTTCATAATTTATCTTTTTTTTTTTACTTTTCGTATGTTGTACAAATTTGTTATATAATGTTGTTTTTATTTTTGTACATTTTTTCTGTTAGATAGTATACAGGGTAAAAAATATTATATTCCAACTAGAAAAAAAAAATTCTATTGTAACTGGTCCCAGAAGTATTCAAATATAAAACCTATAAATGCCCCAGAGTATATTTAGGCAAAAGTAAATATCAATAGGCAAACTAAGGGTCACGACTTTAATCCCCCATGAAGGGCAATTTCGATATTCAACTTACTGACTGAAGATACCGAGTTCCTTGCTTCTTTCTTATTACAAAACTTTGGAATAATTGAGGCAATATTTCACTTCCGCCAGTTTATAGACATTTATACCATAAAAGTATGTTCTTTTTTCTTCTTTTTAAAAACATTTTTTTTTGTTAATATTTTCGTATTTTCCTTTATATATATTCGTACTCATTTAAAATCAGCTTCATATTATATTCCACAAACAGTAAAGTAAATAGAGTAAAGTGTATAGACATTTAGTGGTGTCGTTTGCCTCGAGACCATTCGGATTTTTAAAGAAAAAATATTATTATAATATATAAAATTTTACGTATTTTTTCGCTCTAGTATCGAATCGCTGCGTGTTCACAGGCGGAAGTGTTCACCGTGCTTTGCCTCATTAGCAGACCTGAAATGTATCATCCCCTCTAGTGAAAATTGAACCCATAATCTGTCGGATTTACAGTCCAACACTTGCGCCACGACTGGTCTCAACTAACTACCTAACTTTCGAGGGAAAGCTTAAAAGACTATTTACAAATCAACAAACATGTTTATAAACAAATTTAATGTAATATTGAAATATTCAAAAGCAGATAAGCAGTTCAAATATTAAATCATACTATGAAATATATATATATATAAACTAAACCAACAAAAATAATAATTTTGCATCAAAACAAAATATACGAGCCAAGACCGTTTTCGACGTCAGCTTAAAACATCATTCATTTTCACCTTAATTATTCATTTTTATACATGTGTACAACAGCTCCGTGATAAATAGGCCTAATTACTTTTATGTGCCTTTCTTCTAAAGCCAAATTATGCGTAGCACAATTATCCTCCTTTGAAATGGTAACACGGGTAAAAAATATCTAGGTTCAGATAATATTTGAATTTAGGGAATTTATTCTTAGACAATTTTTGTGATTTAGACGACTATAAAAGCCGAAAATCTTAAACTGTTGTGGTACAGCGGCACAACGCCACAGCGATCTGTTCGATGTGGATTCGATTCCTATTCGGAAGAATTAGTTTGTTTTATCGCTCAAGTGACAAAACAAGGCGTGGCGTTGAGTTTCGCTATTTACCTCGAAAAATTGTTGAAAAGGGAGAGACGGAATTTCTAATCTTTGTTTCGTCTGCCCATCCACTCATATTATATAAAAACAAAATTAAGAAACATTTATATAGTTAGTGCATTATATTATGTAATATGAACCTCTCTTACTAGTTAGGTATCGTTTATACCTACTGTTACATATATTAAAGAAACTGCTGATGCTTACAAAAACAAAACTGCATAATACACCCTCAGAATCCAGGTTTATGTTGCTTGGTTTGGAACTACTGAGACTTGCTTGTCAGAAACATTTCAGTTAAATCCGATACATATATAACAACTGTAGTAAAAGTTTCAAAGGCCGTCGTGCCGCAGCAGCACAGTGGACTGACTGAAAAAACCATCACAAGCATCGAGGGTTATAAGTTTGATGCTGGGGAATGATTTATTTTCTTATTGTCGCTCATGTATCAAGACAAAGCGCGCTGTTGAGTTCCGCCATTTAACTGTCTTACCTCTAGGTGCCTTCTGCCTACCCTGCAATATGCAGGATACTGTGTGAAGCTAAAAAAAGAAAACTATGTGTATTACTAACATTGTCATAATTTTTTAAGCTCAAAAAATAATTTTAAAAGCTCTTTTTCTATTTTTTATGATGCTAAAACAAAGACTGCTGTTATTTTACATTCATTCTAACACAATTATGTTAACTAGAATAATAAGAGAAAATATTACAACGTAAAATTAAATGTTAAAACTATTTATAAATGCTTATCTAGGAATATATTTAAGATAAAAAGTTTTACATAAAACCTTGAATTCTGAAGGGGCCATGCTTAGTAGAAATTGTAAGGATAATGTCTCCCTCTGCCTCTCTTACCACTCACTTTTACTTCATAACTCTTTTTTTCCATTCTTCCATCACTCATTCGCTCGACGTACCCAAATCACCTGAGCAAGCTCTTTTTGAATTTCACCGTGATATCTTAATCAGTACTCGCCATTCTTTGTACATCTTAATTGAGAATTCGTAATCATATCTATAACATTATACACTTAATAAATCGTTATACAAATCTTTTAGGCTTTCATATGATTTTCTATAAATACAGATAAGTGTAGATCGTTTGACTGTAAACATGACGATTGTGGGTTCGATATTGGAATGAATCAATTTCATTTCTTCACTCTTTACTCTTCACTTATAAAAAGGTTCCGCCACGCAATTTCCCAAAAATAGGCCGCCAGTGGACAATCTGATAAGAAATGAAATACTATATTTGTAATTTCCCTTTTTTACCGTTTCCTTTCAATTTTAATTCCGCTTTGACATGTAAATGAACCACGTACAACTATGTATAAAAATCACTAAAGATTCACTTTTATATAATATATAATAGAAATAAAACGTAGTTTACAATTTTATGTGGAATACTTATATTTCTATATTATTTTATATGCCGTAACGGCCGTTGCGGGTAACCTAAATTTGCGTTTAATAGTTGCGACAGCAGTTATATTTAATTTATTCGAAAAGCTTCATAATAATTATCAATTGATTTATTAATATTATTTATATTTGCATTTACTATGGTTTAAATAATACATAAGGATGAAATTCTTCACAAATATTTAAGGTTAATTAATTTATATTCTAGATTAAATGTTCTTTTTAAAAATATAAAAAAAAGCAACACATTGAGTGGGAGAAACTTAAACTGCTTCACCCTGTATCTCACCTCGTTCCCCACTTTCGGTTGGATGAAGCATTTCGCATTGAGTGAAACTCAACGCCGCGCGTGGTCTTGTTAGCAGGGCGAGAAAATGAAAATATTATTAATAATAATTAACTTCCACGCGTAGGAATCGAACCCACAACCGTGGAGTTTACAAACACACGCTTGTACCACTGCGCCACGACGGCCTCGATAACTATAAATGTATTTATAAAGAAAACCTTATATTCAATAAATACACTATTAAATGTATACTTATGAATCGTCTGTCCAACCATCATCCAAATGATAGTAGAGACGAGGAATAATAGATTGTCATTACGCGGCACAAACTTCTATCGACTGAGAGTCATGTCTTTTATATTGCCAATTTCTCTTACCTGTCAAAAGATTTATACGTAATTTTCATAGTGTGTAATATATTTAGTTGTGATAAATCACTATGAGTTTTATTAGTTTTTATATTACACTAGATGCCATCAATTTACGTCAATGGTTCATTTTTTTTCGGTACCGTAAGAAAGTTTGTCTTGCTATGAATTATGTTCCGAATAAAATCGCAGTAAAGTAAGAAGGCAAATAATGTCATTGAGTAAATGAGCGTTTTCTGTTTAATATTTATGTTTTATATTTATAGACTGTCTATCATTATTTATACCTGATCCGGTGGAGGATGTAGTTCAAATGGAAGTCAGCACACTTTGAGATAAGATACCACATTTTCCTTATTTTGTGACTTTATACAATATTTTTTATGAAAATTTTTCTATTTAGCAATTTACTAGTAATTTACATATTTACCTATTTAGGTCTAAATAAAGCTCAGAAATTAGGAAGAGTTAAATACACAAAATTTAAAATTTATTCTCTATTGTTAATTTTATTTTGTCTATATTTTTTTTAATTATAAGCATACTTGGTTTGTCTGTGGTATCAATTTATTGAAACCTGGTCTGGTTTCATTTAACATACTTATAAGTTATTAGCTAATAAAATAATGCACACACACACACACACACACACACACAGAAAGTTAGTAAGATACGTAATGACACAAACACATGTGTACATAAATAAACAAGACGACCGCAATTTTCTCAACAAATAGAATATGTTGGACATGCCTCACTCGTTCCGAGCGGCATTGTATTATGTTGGCGGCCGTCGTTGTGTTGTCGAGCGTTCACTTCCTTACCGAGCGGCAGTTAGGAATATTTATTGAGTAAACTTGTGGCGTGACGCCGCTTTTTTGCCAATTGTAGCCATTTTTGTATCGCCGTCTTATGTTTCCTACTGATATATCGAACATTACCGAATCTCCAATTGTCGTTTCTATTGAGATCTTCCGCGCATATTTTTGTTCTGCTCCATTGTTTTCATGAGAGCTATAAAATTTATTTTCCTTGTAATGTCATTTTATTTATTGCTCAACCCATTTCCGTCGGGACAGAATATAAACTAACTTAGAGATAGATAGTTCAGCACCGGTTTTTTTATATGTGTTTGTATATAAAATTATCAAAAAATATGTAGGTACTTGAAAAAAAATAGAAACAGGTACAAGAAACAAAACTTACATTGAATAAAGCAAGGTGACTAATTAAGCTCTACATAAAGCTCTTCGTAATGTAGCAGACCTTCACAAATGAGGATTTTGCTTCTACATATTATATACATGATATATTTTATATAAATACTAGTTTTTACCGTTTACTTAAGACTTGTGTATTGTTGTTTTATTCAAATTTACGAACTCGATCTAGTAGTTCCCAAAATTATCGCGTTCAACTAAATATCTTTTTTCAGTATTATAATAAAATTGAAAGAAAAAGATTTCTTAAGTAAGCAATTTTTAGCAAGCAATATTTGACTTTACATTTCTTGAGATCACTTAGTGCCATTAGCATTTTAATGTAAGCGTTCTTTTCAACCGACCGTTCCACTCTGGAGACTTGAAACTCATACATAAAGCATTTTCTAATTAATTCCCCAATTGATACTTTAAATACACTGAATAATCTGAGTGAATGGACATTCGGGTCTTATTTAAGTGAACAGCCCATCTTGTAACGGACGGGACTTATGCAAATGAGTGAAGGGTAAAGTGCCGCGGCTCAGGATTAGAGAGACCAGAGTGAATGTCTGTTTTTACAATGCCACATGGCGTTAACGTAAACAATATAAACATGGACAAATGAAATGGATTCAACAATGGATAAATTAAATGTTAGGAAGATTTAAATCTCGTTCAGAGGATATAATAGAAATTTTTTTTAGTTTTCAAAGTTCAAATTCTAATTAAGTTTATGCAGGAGTAAGTGGAGACTTCGTCTTGGTGAATGTAATAATGCTTGTGATTTCAATTGACACTGATGGTATGCTTAAAATATTTCTGCCGCCTTGTTAAATAAAGTGCGCCAACACCCTGCATTACCGAACATATAGTAAAGTAGTTGAAAAATTATATAACTTTATTCAATTTATTGTTAAATATATGTATATTTTTTTCACGTTTCACGTTATACTCAGCAGTTTAGGCAGAAGGACTCTTAGTTTTAAGATACTCCATTCCTCATTTTTCGTCAATTCTCATCTTCTGGCATGTTGAGTTGGAGTATATGAAACTTGAAGGTTATTATGAAAAATTCGTGGATAGTACATTCTGTCTGACACTGGCGTGAATTATGCAAGAATTCCACTCGTCTGTCTGTCATTACAATGGAGCTTGTGTTTGAATCGCAGACTCTAAAAGAAATGTTTTTATTCACAAAGACTTTCACTTGTCTGCAGACTCCATATGTACTTTAAACATGTAGGGACAATGGCGACGCGAACGCTGTATTGTTTCTTGTAAAAATTTCATATAGAGCATAAAACATTATTAAGAATCGTGTAATAACCCAAAGCTTAGTTTTACATAATACAAGGTCAAAATATATAAAATATTTTTATTTACATTTTTTTTTCATTCTTTTGTAGTCCACAAAAGAATAAATGACGATATTTACGTTAGCTTATATTTGATTCCGTATATCAAATGTGTTGAAGTATTAAATTCGTAAATATCAACAAAAAATATACCTAAACTAACAAAAACTGGTTCCAGAAAGATTCCATCGCACCATAAAATGTTTATTGAAAAGTGTAATCACAAAACCATTACAGATAATAAAGATAAACGGTATACGAAAATATCCTTTCCTATTTATTTGTACCGCGCCGTTAAGATATTTCTAGCGAGGCCGTCTGATAAGTCTCTAATCTCCTTCCATGTCTTTGTTTTAGAAAACCTCTCTGGAGCCCGGCGAACGTGTCTCACGGGATTAAGAGTACATTATCTATGTCAATACTGTGGAAGGATCATTTTAAGAAAACATTTTCCTATATCACATAAACCCTTAACGTAAAGAGCCTTATGGGAAATATTAGATTTTTGTGTTGATTTGCCAAAAAAATAGGTTGGTAACTTATTTGTTACCCATTTCGAGGATTTTAAAGAATATCAAATTTTCAAGTCGTCGTGGTGCAGTGGTACACTTTGTGTAAACGCAACGGTTTTGAGATCGATTTGCACTCGAAGAAATTAATTATTTAATATTTTGCTCTGATAAATAAGCAAAGCATGGCATAAAGTTCCGCGCCGGGCAGCACGCAATGGTCCTTTCCTCCTGTATACACGTACGGTATGTATGGAATACAATGTAAAACTAGAAAAAAGTTTATATAAAACAGATTGTAACGTCCTACGAAGTGGTAAGCTCGGCGTAGCGCCCGCGCGGCACCCTCTAACTAATGGCCGCCATCACACTAACTGCCGACCCAACGAGACACTGGAACTGCTTGCAGTTCTTTATTACTCAGATTACTCCACTGTAGACTAACAGCAAGAGACATATTGTATTCAATGACAGCTTTTAAAAAAATGATAGATATTTCAGTAGCTTTTCCGCCGAATTCTGAAGGGATTGCTATTGAGTGGTGCAATACAACGCTGTGGCTTGCCTCGACACCACACATAATAAATGTAGGTTAATTAATGTGATAATACGAAAATCAAGTAGTACAAAAATAGAAAATCTTTTCCTATTCATCGAGAATCTCATAAGATGATGTCTGAAAGTAATAACAGTAGATAATAACCGTAATACACGTGCAAAAGCTAATCTATGTTCTAGTATATAAAGCACTTGTATTGCTTAAATTATTATTATTCATTGCTATCAAACTCTGCAAGATATTATTAACCAGTCAGGCAGATCAAAGGTAGGCAGATGGAACCTAGTGTTAATATACTCCGTTCCCCGCATTCAGTCGAATTTTTGAGAAACTGCGGGTTGAGAGGCGGAACTCAACGCCATGGTGCGGTACCAGAGCGAAGAAATGAAAACATTAAATATTTCATTCCCCATGTGAGGATCGAACCCACAACCGTCGCGTTACTGTCACAAGCTTTGTGCCCCTACGCAACGATGGTCTCAGATCAAAACCACAACAGAATTTATTACTTTTTATGATATCGTATACTTAATTTGAAAACGCTAACGAATGACAATAGCCTAATTAAATAGCTACCTCATTATGTAAATACGACACTGGTCATTTAAGCTGCTAAAGGTTCTATAATTTGATTTATCTTAAAAACTTTTCTATAATTTGACTCTAAAATGTGGAGTGCAGTCAGTGCAGTAAAAGCATAGCGTGTGACAGTAAGCGTGATTGATAGTTGTGAGTTCGATTCCCACTAGGGAAAATAAAATATTTTATACTTTCATTTCCTCGCTCTAGTAACGGGACAAACCGTGGCGTTGAGTTCTGCAATTCAACACGCAATGCTATCAGAATTCAGCTGTGGGAATCGCAAGTGCCTTAATAGGAGTGGAGTATATTAACACTAGGTTTCCAGTTCCGTTAGCTAAAAAGCTAAAAAGGGCATATTAATAATTTATATAGTTCAAGAGGGCCAAATCGCAGGCGGGTCGCCAGTAAGTATTTTTTTTTTTTATAATATAATACATACGTATTGTCCGTATACAAATATTATTTTAAATGTATACTTAACACATCATAAATAGTTTTTGCCATTATCTTAATTCAACTATGCTTTTGATTTAAAGCTATTATAAATACTATAAATAAAACAAAAATAAATATCGAAAGATAAATCGATCTTTTAATTTAATCGCCGTACGAGCATTGCATCATGATAAGAAGAATTCTTGATAGGAAATAGGTCGATTTTAATCTGCAAAACACCGGAAGTAAAATTGCAGTCAGTGAAAACCCCACACATAAACAATAGGAAAATATGAAAACTATTTCGAGTAAATTCGGTATACTCGTACAGGCGGGTACTTACGCCAACTTAATCCTATTTAAGCCGGTACGAAGTAAGAGCTCTAATAAGGACACTATTTCACCTAGATAATTGGTCGGCTAGCGGACGCTGTCCAGATTACCGGCGCGACTACGGAATGGGAACTGCAGTTATAGTACTTGGACTTCTTACTGTGTTTACCTCTATATCTAAGGTAGATGTAGAGGTAAATGAGGACAGTGGCCCAGGGGCACAAGTGTGTGTGTAACACGATTGGTTGTGGATTCGATCCCCACTTGAGGGAATTAAAAATTTATTTAAATTTGTATTTTCATTTCTTCGCACAGGCACCATTGTCAAACCTACTATCCTACTTAAATATATCTAAATATTTGATATTAATTTCAACATGATACCAACTCTCGAGATCTCGAGATTAAAGGTATCCATACATACAGACAACAAAGTGATTCTAAAAGTGTTCGGTTCGATTCCGGTTTGTCCTTTTGAGGTACGAAACCCGAAACAAGGTAAAACGTTCGTAAATTGGAATTAATTCTTTTGTTACTGATTCTAATTAAATATTTGCGTTAATTTCACATTCTTTTGAAAATCCTTTAAAAATAAAATGACTTTATTAAAATAAAGATATGCCTCAAAAATAAAATGTCAACAAATCTCTCTCGTACCTTTAATATAATATACACTTCATTGTGAAAACACGAAACCGCCACGCCGCGACGTCCGCGGTCTACTTCATCAAAATATTAATATAAATCTCAAAATGGAAATGATATGACACATTCAATTCGCATGATACGACTTCAAATCTATTGAATTTGACGGAGAATATGAACGGGTAGAATAAGAAATGAGAAGATAATTTTGCTTCGTGCCCGTTCCACACAGATGGTGATGAAGGAAATTATTATGCCATACTTGCGTCACTAGCAAACCCATTGGTGGCAAAATATTATGGTAAAATTTATGAATGTTTAATTTTTTTTTTCTATAGCGTATAGTACAAAAATGTTTGTTAAGAGACTATAGTTATCTGCATATTTTATAACATCCTCAAAATGTGATATATATTTTTTATTCTTCGTTCTAGACTCGAGGCAAAGCGCAGTGTGAAACTCTGCCACTCAACACTCAATGCTTACAGAAAAGAAACAGAAAATGGGGAACGGAGTGTCTTAACAGCAGAATTCATCTGCCTACGTTGCTGTGGGAGAGATACAGTGTGAAACTGATGTATTCTATATAATCCTGTATTGTAGTTATATTATATTTTTTTGTTAAATAGGGGGATATACGGGTTCACATTCCCGTGAGTAATAACTTATACTTTTAATTGGAATATGTTGAGATGAGATAAGGATAATTCATTGGAAGGAAAATGAAGAGTTCTGTGCGTGCCACAATAATAGAACATACACATTTTATTTAACTGGATTTTTCATAATTTAATTAAGATACTGCCAGATAAAAACTCGTTTGACGATAAAAATTTACCCTATCAAAACAAAATCATGACCATTCTAAGCTATATATATTCTAAGCTTCATATAATTATATCGTGGCTGAAGAGGGAAGATCAGACCTTGCTCTCACAATGTTAAACAATAATTTAAAAATCCTACCTGTGGTCGTCACGGAGAAGTGCTACAGCGCTTGGCTGACGTGACGGCAGTGGGTCCCATTCTTAATCGGGAAAATTAATTATTAAATATTTTCATTTTGCACGCTTTAATAATAAGGTAAAACACAATATCTCGAATACTTATAATAGCAGAAAGTGGGGAACGGGGTACCTTAACAGTAGGTTCGCTCTGTCTACCCATATAGCAACTATATTGCTAGCTATGCTGCGTGACTCTAGAAAAAATCTATAACTATTATGGCATTCATTTCAAAATAAATACTTGTATAAATAATAGTAATTAAAAAAAAAGTATGCAAATCCACTTTCATTGCAGTCGGATAAAACCACTATTCACATGCGAATTTTATTACCGTTTTGTTTAAAATTCTAATAAAGTTATATACCGCCCACAATTCACAGAGTTTGATTACTGTTTTGATTACAACGGGGTCCGTCCACGGTCGAAGGGGAGATCCGAACGGTCAGTTAATCGATAACATCTCCCTCTGATAGCTCTTTCCACAGTTTTTATATTTACGATCGAAGCCAACTGAGCAATCTAATGTGGATTTATATTGTAATTAATATTTTTTTTGGCAGATCGTGAGATTAATATATATATTTATATACGTATGTTTAGATAATCTTTAATTATTTATTAATTTGATAAGATATTAATACAACACATATAAGTATGTCAAATAATGTTATTATCTTGAAGGATAGATATATCGAGGCCAGTCGTCAGTCGTGCGCCCCTCGAAGAAATAAAATATTTATTTACATTTATTTTTCTTTCCTTTAATTCTTCGCTTTGTTGTCAAGGCAAAAACGCGGCGTTGAGTTCCGCCACTCAGCAGAACAGTACAATTGTACAAAAGTACGAGTACTTCTCTTGTTTATATAAGATGTTTTCTATTCTATCAATATAAATAATTCTTTTCTACACACCAATCAGTATCACGATAGCTACTGACTGGTATTTAAAAAAATTGGAAATATATCCCAGTCTCACTCTCCATAACAATTAAGAAAAGTCACTTTAATCAACACCTAACCTCGCAGGATAAAATTGTAAATTTTTAGGGTTCCGCTAAAGGTAAAAACGATATAAAATGCAGCAAATAGTGCATATACGTATACATGTATTTTTGATGGTGTTGACTTAAAAGTTTGATTTTTTCTGTACTCCAAGGGACCAAAGATCTGAATATTTGATATTAATTTCAGATAGATACTTCCACGCAATAACGAAATAAATGCTTTTGACAGACAGACAGAAGGACAACAAAGTGATCCTATACGGATTGCGTTTTTTTTTGAGGTACGGAACACTGAAGATTCAGTTCATGATAAATAAACATTTTAACATACATATCTTTGTCACACAAAAATAGTCAACATTTATGACACATGTCATGTTCATACCATAAAGCGACGCTGACTGTAATGGTGTATCTGTATGCAAATCTCAGAGGACGAGACCGTTTCATACGCTTTAATTGCGTAACCGGGTATCCGACCTCAACCGGGAAATAAAATTATACATTTATAAATAACCAGCTATTTCTGGTTGTTATCTTTTTCAGAAAATTCGAAAATATTAAAAAAAGAACATGATTTCCAAGAGGACCAAATGTATATTTTTTAAATTGCTATTTTTAAAGCTCAATAAAAAGTATGACAAATAAATATTTCGGTATCAAAACTTTATTGTCTTTTTTCAGACGTAGTCCAAAAATATTCTATAGAATTTCGCCTTGCGCGTAATGTGAACGTGTGTCAATTTGCAGTGGCCACGCCACGCGACGTCTGGCCTCATTTTACTAAACTGGCGTTCCTTAATCTAATTAGCAAAAGAATATAAAGGTAAAATTTAAACCAAACTACGGATACTACGGATAGAAGCGAGTACTTGTTTGAGTCCCACTGTGATCAGTCAATCTTATTTGACGAAACAAACTATGGCGTTGAGTTTCGCCATTCAACACGCAATCCCTCCAAAATTCAGCAGAAAATGGGAGACGGAATATTTTAACACTAGATGCCCAGGTTTCCTCTACTTACCCTGCTATGTGCAGGATACAGCGTGAAGCTAAGAAAAGACAAAGAACACTGAATTAATAAAATTCTGGTTCTTTTATTGTACTCAAAAACGAAACAAAGTCGAAAATTTAGATTTTAGAATTCTTATATTCAAGATATATTTGGCCGCCAGGCATATTTGACAGTCTCATAAACATTCTCGGCCTATATAAAAATTCATGAGGGTATTTTACCTTTCAAAGTACCGCCACGCTTAAATGAATTTTTCGTTCAAATATATCAATTTACATTTCCGAAGTTGTGTATATTATCAAAATGTAAAAAAGTTTATTTTATATAGTACTGTTATTGTTAATTTACTTCAATATTGACTGCACTCTTCATTTTTCTTCATTTTCCTGCCTAATCCCACGTAGCGGTATAGGCAAAGAGAGTCAAGTATCAAGGCACTCTGTTTTCTCCTTTCCGTACGTATTCGATAGTTTGAATATAAAATACTCAAATTCTTAGTACAATACACTACAACATTTTACAATATTGTATCTATTTCTATTATATTACACTTTCTCAATATAGATTTTAAACCCTAGAGAAAATATTGTGAGTTCCTTCACAATATTTTCCCAATTTAGGCTCATTTTCTGTGCAGCGTTTGTAAAAGTGGTATCCTCGAAAATCCGATTCAATTTCCTGGCAAAAAGTCTTCGAAGAAATGCAAGCTGGGATTCTAACGATCGTACTGAGATATCGCAAACACTAAATATTTTATGGCTGTAATATTGATATTAGATTAGTGAGGCCAGTCGTAGCGTAGTGGCACAAAGTGTGACTGTAAAATAGCTGGTTGCTCTCAGCACGCAATGACTCCAGAATTCGGTGGAAAGTAGAGAATGTAGTGTCTTAACGCTAGATTCCATCTACCTACCCTGCTGTGTGAGGGATACAGCGTGAAGCTGATATATTTAGACATTCAATAGATTTATAATCTTCCACGCCAAATATATTAGGTAGATTAAATTAAAGTCCCCTTTTGTGACATAAAACAAAATATGATAACCTAAGACTATAAAATTAATAATATTTGTGTATTTGAGTAAAAGCATTTTACATTTAAAACTCTCAAATCAGTAACTGCGTTTAGTGAAATGAATATTGTAAACGGCAGAAAAAGAATGTGCAAATAGAATGACTCGCTGCATGTTTTTTTTTTATTTTATACCAAATATCAATATGGATATCACAAATAAAATATTTGTGATATATTTATGATATATTTATATTTACTTTTTTTTTAAAAAGTAAATATAACTTAAAATTTATGGTAATTTTGATCCGTAAATAATTAAAGAAATGATTTATTGAATCAAAGATATTTTAATTCTATTTATATTTCCTTGTTATTTCTTTATTTTTAAGAAGATAAAAACATAACTATAAAATAGTAGTGTTTTTACTATTTTGCTCCATATCTTGCCTAAAAATGGATAAGTACACATTCGATTTTGCTCCATTAATAAAAATGAATTGGGTAACCATCTAGTTCTAGAGGTTTCTAGTAGTACCAGTACAAAATTCATAGGCTCTAATTTACAATCAAAACACTGTAAATCTATGAAAAGAATTATCTTCAAATAATTCTTTTCATAGATTTCAATTAATATACTAGTGCAATTTAGTCATAGATGAAGTCTACTTATATTCAATTAAAGTAAGTAATTTATTTTAATTTTAATAAAAATAATATTTAGGTAATATATTTATGTAAACTAATTTATATAAATTCTCGAGGTATTGCGTGCTGAGTAGCGGACTTTAACGCGCTTTACGCGCCGCAATTTTTCCTTGTTACCTAACCACCTAAGCCAGGTAGGTTACTTAGCGAGAAAATGAAAATATTAAATAATGTATTGTCCTGAGTGGGAATCGATCACATAACCATCGCACCTACAATAACACTCTTTGTACCACTACGCCAAGATGATCTCATTATATGAAACGTCATCAGGCAAAATTAAAAACCAATATTTCCACATTCCTAACAAAAACATCCAACAGAAATGAAAAAAAGTAAACAGTTATTGTAAATGTAAGTAAGCAATTCGTGTCACTGTACTGCTCTCACAGTACGTATACCGACTCTCAGGTCGGTATCGACTGACATGTTCAGTGTAGAGGCAGGCTGTGACGTTTCTCTCCACAATGGAGTTACGTTCGTAGCACACAATGCCCTCAGTCATCGAGGTATCACTTGCTCCGCAAACAACGGTGTTCGTACAGGCGTGTCAGTGAGCCTACACTTGTATCAACTAATAATATAGCAAAGACAGATGGACAAAATATATTGGGATTTTCTTGGAACATTTTGCATTATGGAGAGATTTGATTTTTGTCTTTGTTTTGTTCCACAATTTTAATTAGACTGTCGTGGCGCAGCGACACAACGGTGTGGGTGTTACGTGTTGTGGGTTCGATCCCCACTCGACGTACTGAATGATTATTTCCGCTACTCAACACGCAATGTTTCGTAATTCGGTGAAAAGTGGAGAACAAAGAGTCTTAAGGCTAGGTTCCCTTTGCATACCCTGTTATGTACTGGATACAGTGAACTTGATTCCATTTACTCTTTAAATTTTAAAATGAATATTGATAACATAACAAATATTTATATTTTTGCCAATATGAAAAATAATAAAATGATATTAAATTAAAATAAATAAAAAGAAAATAAAAAATGCGGTGAAATAATAAGTAAATTGAGTTGTGTTGTATTTCTTATACATAAATATGGTTGAAAAATATTTCTTCATCTTGTTGCTTTTTCTTATGGAAGTAGTATTTTCTAAAGTTGGAGCATCTTTTATGTTTGCTATTTTATCAATATATTTTCTAATGGTATTGATTTATACTTCATTCGTAACCTAGATCAATATACTATTGAGGTCTTCGTGGCATTAATGAGATACATGCAGGTTTTATCTAAGCTTAAGCTGATTTTAAAATTCCAGCCGTGGGAATATAAATATATCATGGTGACCTCCATCACACAATATGCAGCTGAAAACGGAATATTTTGATAATATATATTTTAGGGTTTCATTTTCATTTTTAGTTGTCCGTTTGTCTATCTGTCAAGGGACTTTATCTCAAAAACGCTTGGAGATATCGAGCAATGCCTCCAAAAATTGGCGGAAAAGAGACATTATCTCAAGAATGCTTGGAGATATCGAGCAATTCCTCCAAAAATCGGCGAAAGTGGGGAACGGAGTGTCTTAAAAGTTCCCTCTGCCTACCTTGCTTTGCGCGTGATAAAACGTGAAGCTGATTTATTTTATTTTTAATTTAAAAATTATTTATAATATAATAAGGACAAATCATAGCTAAAAAATGTTATTCAATACTATAAGAATACATTCTAACCGTTAACTTTAAGCAGATTTCTATGATATGAACGAAAACCTATCGCTAGTAGTATCGGCGCATTTCGGTAGTCGTTATTGAATTTTGTATTGTATTCAGAGTAATATAAGGGATCGAATATCGAGAATTGAGGCACAATACAAAACCGAACAATGCGAAGTTTAATATGCAAATGCTTGTTGCTATATGTAAGTATGCGTGTGTGCACGTTGTAGTCAAAGGGGGTTGTAGAGAAGTGGATTACAGTACTGTATTATTATACTTAGAGCGATACACCCTTAAAAATAACAATAGTATTTATTTTTCTAATACAATTTCTATTTAAAATTTAAATCATAATAATTTAAAAGTAAAATAATAATTGAAATCAGTTGTGGCGCAAGGGCACGTGCATCTAACCATAAATGTCACAAGCTGTCGGTTCGATTCTCATTCGAGGGAATTAAACGTTTAATATTTTCCTTTCTTCGGTCTGGTGTCGAGGCAAAGCGTGGCGTTGATTTCCGCCACTCAATAATTCCAGAATTCGACGGAAAATAGGGGAAGCGTCTTAAAACTCTTCTTTCTTTGCTTAACCTGTAACGTGCAGTATACAACGTAAAGCTGAAAATACAAATGACTTATATCATTTTATACTTATTATTATACAGATATATATTCTTGTATTAAAATCATTTAAATCAATAAAGAATTTCTTTCCAATGCATTTAGAAAATAATTAAACTTGATGATAAAATAAGGTCAATATTTTTATTGGGATATGGAAATAAAGCTTAATAAGTTTAACAAATTCATGGTATCCTAAATTTGCGAGCCTATTAAACGTTCACATAAAAATCCTGTTTATGTACAAGTCTTGGCCGTAATAAAACTAATTAATTTGAGCTGCAATTCGTCCACATTTTTCAAGTAACGTTAATTTCACATTTTTCAAAAAATTTAATTGAAATTAAAATTCATGGCTGTTTACAACTTAATGAATCCGGGTTTGACATATTTTCTATACAAAGAAATAAAGTTGCACATTTTAGATATAATTAATGTACTACGTATAGGCCGCCGTAGCGCAGAGACACAAGCGTGCGACTGTGAACACGACGGTTGTGATCTCGATTCTAGCTCGAGGAAATAAAATATTTCATAATTTATTTTTTTGCTCTGGTAACAAGACAAAATGCGGCGTTGAGCTCTGAAACTGAACTGAAACTCACTGCCTGGAAAATTGGCGACAAGTGGGGAAGGGAAATATGAACTCTACCAGGTTCTCTTTCTCTGCCAAAGCAGGATATATGCCTGATTATGCGGGATACAGTGTGAAGCTATAAAAAAATACTAAATTAAATAGTGCCATATTAAAAACTTTAACAAAAATCGTTACATAAATTTGAACAAGTATAAGTATTTTAACAACAAGTTAAAGTATACATATATTATATCGTTTCAAAAATACGGCCATAAAGTAATTTATACTTTAATAGCGCGATGTGCGGCCGTTGAGTGGCACGAGGTGTGAACTTCTAATTTATATTGTTCAAGTTAAACCCATCCACAATTTTACAAAGCGTAGGTTACAAATAATATTTTTTCATTTTATCTTTTTTTTGTTGACTATTGTATTATAGGGCAAAAAGATTGTAGTTTCAAAATACTCCGATCTCCCGGCTCTTTGCCTCGTCACCAGAACTAAGAAATTAATATTAAAATATTTCATTCGCTCGACTGGAAATCGAACCTACAGACTCGTACCGCGCTATATCTTACTATAGTGAAAAAAAATTACTACTTCATTTCCCTTAAGGATTTCTTTAGGGATTGAACGCACAACCATCAGTTGGACGGTGCGTACTACTCCACCAGGATTTCATTGTTCTTAAAATATTTTTTTTCATACATTGTGTATTTTTAACTAGAAATTGTAAGCAATACGTTTGGGGCATTGTTTCTTCTAGTATGTCCTCTTTACGCGAGTGTGGTTGTCAACTCTAAACTCAAGCTTCCTTTTTCAGGAAAGCTCTTTAATAAATGTTACTTTTACTCATTCTCACGAGCTTTCAATTCACACTTTTATATATAACAAATATCATAAAAATTGTAGATGTATTTTCAATTTTAATATTTTTTTTTTTATTGATTTTGAATCTCAAAGTGAGCAATAGATATAGGTATAATTAGGGCAAGCAACAAGTTTTACAGTTTTAGTAGAACACTTTAATTAAATCTTTTACAGAGAATAGACAGCCTCTATTGACTAAAAAATGATACCTTAAAAGTAATACGTAATTAAAAGAACCTCAGATGAATAATTATTATTTATATTATCTTTTTATTCTTTTATATTCTCAATATCTTTTTCTTTACATAAATGAATTCGTCATCATTATTCACAAGAAAAATTTGTAAATTTGTAAATTTACCTGCTTTTCTGTAAACTATCAATTTTCTTTGAAAGTCCCATTCACATTGTAGTTTTGGTCAACAACAGACGTCGCATAATAACAACAGGTGGACGGACTACAAAATAGGCAAAGTGCTAAACTATTTACACAGAACACACACAGGTTCCAAAACAGACTAACACAAGCGTTAGAAAGACACAGAGTATACACAAGTTTCCAGACAGAGTATAATATATTCCAAAAATATATTCTATTAATTTATTTTATAAATAATAATAAATCTTCATTGTGCAACTTTTAAAATATAAAACGGTTATGTATGTAGTAACAAATACTCAATTAACAATATACATTTTTTATAATGAAATCATAATAAAATGAAATTTACGTACAGATTATATGATTAATGGGCTTTCTTATATGACACTTAAAACAAAAAAAAAAAAACAATTCATATATTTGTCGACGCTGCCAATTTTACACTTATTACGGTTAGGCTTCACGCCAAATTCTCCCTCGCCTTAGTATGCAAGCTTATTTCGTTTGTTGAAAAACTTACAAGAATATAGTTTTGTGTGTGTGATAAAATATAGTTTTTTTTTTACATTTTTCTAATTCCCGTGTTGATGTCCATTAAGTACAACGTCGGATATTGTTTTTTATAAATTTATTTAAAGTTATGCATAAACAATGGCAAATATTAAATAACCTCCAATTAATAATTCCTAAAATAACATTGTAGAAACTTTAACAAAACTCTTGAAGAAGCCGTCGAGGTGCAGCGACAAAGCGTGATTGTAAGTGCGACGGCTGTGGTTTCGATATCCACTTGGAGAGTATAATTATTTTCATTTTACACAACAAGACAAAGCGTGGTGATGAGTTCCACCCCTCAACTCGTAATGTCTCAAATATTGGGCGGAAGGTGGGCATCAGAGTGTCTGATCATATTTCTCCGCATATCCGGCTATGATTGCTAAAACGTGATACACACTCACTATAAGTGTAAGTTGACATTTAAATAAAACGACAATTAACCTACTATATACATATATAATAATATATTTTTATTTGTTTTTCTAATTGTACAATTTTAATTTAGATTTTGTGATATAAAATACTTAATGAAAGAAAGTATCGTTTAACGATATATGATTGTTTTAAGATTATTATAAAAACTTTTAGCCAAAAGCTAAACTAAACAGCGAACAATTATAAACCTTCGAAATATTAACTGTTACATTCTTTAGGCACTATAAGAATAAAGATTTAGATTAAGATTGATGTGTTTTTATATTTCGAATTGAAAGCAATAAACATTTTGTCTATATTTAAAAACAAAATATATCAGCTTCACGCTGTATCCCGCACACAAAAGGGTAGAGAACCTCATGTTAGGACACTCCGTTTCCCACATTCTGCTAAATTCTGGAGGCATTGCGTGTTGAGAGGCAGAACTTAACGCCACGCGTTGCCTCTACACCAGAGAAATGGAAATATAAACGTACATAAATATTTCACTTCCTCGAGTGGGAATGGAACCTACAACCTGTCGCGTTCCACAAACACCCTTGTGCCACTGCGCCACGACGGCCTCTATATCAATTCACACAATTTATATTTCATAATGGTTATATACATATATATATATATATATATATATATATATAAACGTAAATTTCTAAAAAGAAAGTTGCTCAAGATCGTTAAATGACAACATCTATTATAAAAATTTGTCCATAGAAAAGTTTTTCATAGCCACGGCCCGTAAGTGGAAGCCTTTTGTGGGTCGCAGTATCATTAAAATATAGATACGACGCTTTCTACGAAAATGGTGAGACTATAGTAAAGCTCGGTTCGGTGAGCGTCAATTTCACGGAATAAAAGACTTTGGTTGGATAAAGAATTAGAATGCGGAAATTTTATGAAATATTATTATAAAGAGACTTCAAGACGTTGAGTTAAGTTACTCAATACACAGCAGTGTGCCGTACTTCGGTGAAAAACACAAAACAAAGTGTCTTAACATTAGAATCTCTCTGCTTAACCTGCTGACAATATAGACAATAGCACAAAATATAATATTTATTATATGATATCAATCATATTATGTTTCTGGTATATATATTGCTCCATATTACTTCGGTTAACGTTGAATAACTTAAAACTGAAATTCAAGCTGCTAGAGCAATACATTTAATTTAGTTTAGCTCAGTGAATAAATATTTGAGTAGTCTCGTATGCAACTTAATCCACTGATGTCAAATTAACAAATGTATTTATGTTTGTTACTCTATTTGTAGATACGTTGTACTATTATAATTTCGTCGTTATATGTGTTACAGACTATAAATATCCACAAAAGATACTATTAATGAGAAGCTAGATTATTTCTATGGCATATGAGCCACGGATATATAACACGGCACTATACTTGCGGCACGGTGATCAGTAGTCCGAAGACTGCAAGTTCGAATTCAAAGCACAAATTAAAAAGGAACATAATTTTAATGTGAAAGTAGTAAAGAGAATAAAATACCACAATTACATCGGAAAAATTAATTTTAAATTTCTTCTTATTCATTTAAGCTTATTAAAATTCTTAAAAATAAAACTATTTCCTACGTTATTACTAGACTATAATTATACAAAAAATGTAAAGCTTAAAATATTTACAATATTGTATACATATTTACAATATTGTAAAGAAAAATTGAAACAAGGTAACTAAGGACTAAGGACTATAAAATGATTATTGAACAGCACCTAATAATAAACTTTTAAATATACGTATACTAATTAAATAATTAACTGAAATCGATAAAAATATATGTTTATAAAACACATGAATCGTGTAATAAGGATTCAATTGTTGTCTATAAGATTATTTTTCAGATTTTTCTAGGTGATATATATTTTTTATCATTATATATTTTTGGCTGACCAAAAAAGCAAAATAAAAATCTTAAATTGATAAATTAAAATTACCTGAAACTTTTAATAAAATTCAAAATTCCATCCGAACACTAATAGTTTACAGTCTATTGTCTAGTTTTCTCACAACACAAAAACGTCACACTGAAATGTACTGAGCACTGAGTTTTAAATGACTATGGGCCGAACTAACTATTCTCTTACATCATTTTTATATTAATAAACGAAAATATTACGTAAACGCGTCGTAATAATTGTTTTCTGAGAGAACAAAGAGTGTCCCTTCGTCGCATATTGTCTTTCTATTTTTACGAGTCACAAAGGTTTTGTACACATTTGAGAAGAATAACAAAACTGATTTCGCCGCCGGGCCTATTGTTCGATTATGTGGGTAGATCGGGAGTGCTACTCCGTAGCCGCGTCGTAGTGTCGCTACGGCTGGCTCGCCACTGGCGGGGGCTACGAGCGCCCGGACTGCGCACTCACACAGGCGCACCCGCGCACACACTCTCACCTCTAGGAGGACCGTGAGAGGAAGCAGGAAAGTAACATTTTTGAGCTTGTAAATGATGTACACAGTAATGGTTATTCATTTACACACGCGCGTGTTCTATACACACTAATAAGCTTGTTGTACAGGAAAGCTATTTTAAGTTGTAATCCCTAACGATGATTTGAATTTAAAGGATTTGGATTATCTTTACATTTTATTTTGCAGCAATTTGCAAACCTCGAAGACAAATCAAGCAAATATTGTAAATTTTTCTATCTAATCTATTATTTCCATCATTGGCTAATTTATACTGTCAATATTCATATTTTTTTATACTGTCAATTATATCTAAGATGTAGGATATTTAATTACCTACGAAATGAAGGTTTATTTAAAAAAATAAGTTTTTACAATTTATAAGCTTACTTATCTTTATTTTTTATATAATATAATATAATTTTTATATGATTTTACTCAGTAACTGTTAATAAAACCTGACTGGCAATATCTAACATTATAGTGTCTGCTAGTTCTCGATTACAGGGCTGAATCTTACAAAGAGTAAATGTAATAAACATAAATTGCATGTGAGTAAGAGGTTGGAGCTAAATTCCACTACCATCATGCTGCGAACAAAAGGGAAAGAGAGTTTACTTGTATTTTTACCTAATACTCTCTTTTCAGAAATATTCACCTTAAAATATATTTTAGCATAAGTAATTATAGAATTTTTTTTTTGAATAGCGAAAAGAGAAAACATGATAATACAAAACAACAATTTATAGTAGAAATATAGTAACGCTGTAACTTACAATAATACAATTAATAAAAAAAATAACCATAATAAAGTAGATACAAATAGTTTTCTCTTTTGAGAATAGTCCGCGCGAACATTATGATCCTTTAAATGTAAAAAATTAGTGTACACATATTTAACGCCACGTATTCAGTGAGAAAATTACGTATATAATATTACAGAAATATTTAACATGAACATCACTAACTAATTCATATTTGACGGAACAAATTCGTGAAGATTTACTCCGACACTTCCCTTCACCCTCCCTCATCCTATGTCAGATATACGGTATTGTCAAACTTTGCCAGGAGAAAATGTTTAAGATATTAGAGTTGGCTGAAAAGTTTTCTATGAAGATGTTGCAATTAATTTTCAATAAATTTTAGCTCGTTAACGTTCGAAAATTACAGGCTTCGAAAGACCCTAATAGAAATGTACAAAAGTTTTTTCATTAAACATCAACCGATCAGCCCCGGGCGTACTCGTATATCAATATGCTGAGACGCCCAAAATATAGAGCTGTTGGGACGGGATAATTAGGACAGTAAATTAAGTTTAAATTGAAATTTATAAGTTTATTTTCGAGTCATAATTATTATATTTAAAGAAGCACAAGTAGGTGACAGTAAACGCGAATAATTGTGGCTTCGATCCCCGTTGGATGACATGAAATAATTATTTAATTGAGGCGGTCATGGCGCAGCGGCACAAGGGTGTGACTGTAACGAGACGGTTGTGAGTTCAACCCTCACTCGAGGAACGAAATTCACGTTTTAAATTTCACGTTCTACGCACAGCGGTTGCGACTGTGCGTGCGTCTTACTTCAGTCAGTGGAAACATCTCCTTTTCTAAATAAATATATTTGTTTGATTTGTTGATCAATAAATTTAACTAATTAAATGGTTCCTAGATTGAAATTTATTAGAAACAATTTTTATTATATATATATTTTTTATATATAATATATTATTTTTAGTATACATAATTTTTATTATATTTAAAAATTGTGTATTAATGAGAATCATTTTGCTTGAGATATTCTGTGCCTCACTTTTCACAAAGTCAGTGGAGTTTTTTGAAACTGCGAATTTGCTTTTTTGCCAATGTGGAAAAATTGTAAAAATTTTAATATCTACTCCTCCAATATGCCTCCAATTTAGGATTGAAAGCACAATCATTTTATATAAGTATAACGCTGTCTTATTGCATCAACAAATGGTCTAACATTTTCATTTATCCATATTACCTTAAGGCGCTTCATTCTTCGGACTTTCATATCAAGGCGAAAATATTAAACACTTCAAAGAAGAAACTGTTATATCTATATAACGTATGAAATCAGTAATAAATACTAGTTATATTAAATTAATTTAAATAACAATATCTTGCTGTAGAACTAACAAATATTTTACATCGTAATTATGTCTGTCAAGGTAAAATCAGCTTAACTAACCCAAGGAGAAACATAAATACTTTGAAGTGAATGTAATTATTGTAAAATAAGATGGAAATTCTTGATATACAATACAGAGAGCGCCTCAGAAGATCTCAACAGGGTTAGAGAAACCCTTTCAATACAATTGAATGTGTAACAAAGTGGCATTCAGAAATACTACAATCTCAATCATATATTACGTAGCTACTGTTCCCTCGAGCTCATTACGGACGAGTCGTATTGTGTAAATTGAATAGACAAACATAATGCGTAACAAATATAATTACCGAAAATGTATTCCGTTTGATATTTCAAAGGGTAGTGCACACGAATGAGTATATTGTATATATTGTGAGAGGGAGAGAGAGAGAGAGAGAGAGAGAGAATATTTTTTGGGGTAGCTGGAGGTGTCTTTTGTGTGGAGAAGAGAGTGATTTCTTAGTAATTTACCACTGTTTAACTACTCACTAAAGTCCTTTTGATTCAGCTTCATGTTGTATGTTTTATGGGACTTTTAATAAAAATAGATAGAATTGTATAATAACATATTTATAAACAGTTGTATCACACATTCCCCGTGAGATCGGGATAGCGCAGAAAAATCTACGTATACCCATCACATCATCTCCATTTCCGTGAACGCAACTCCTCAGTATGCAGGAACTATCTCTGCTATGGCTAGTTGTTGGTTAGTGCTAGTGGTCAACATTCGCTGCCGCATAAAAAAAATCAAGCTTGTAAAGTTTGGGTGGTATTAAAGACAAGCGTAAATTACATGCAATGGACTATGTTTCTAATATTCTGATAGTTTCCCTAAGCAGTCGTTGTCATCAATAACTTGCATTGAATTTAAAAAATAATCATGAAAATAATTACTCGATACCCAGTCTTGACCCTACATTATCTTAATCTATTCTGCGGGACACAGCCTGTTACACTGAGAATAACTGTCTTCAAGGACAACGCGTTATTCGTGAATGATCTAGGTTGCTAATTAGTCAATCCTCAAATTTCTTTGATTGACAAACCTAGCTTTGTTTCAATCAAGGACGAAATATAGTTAACTCTACAAGTAAACAGTGACCATGTTTAACTGCATATTAATAGTTCAGAATATAATTAATAGCTCTGAATGGGATTCGAACCCTCAACCATTGTGCCAAGAACCAAAGATGTCCCACCGCGCTACAATGTTTAATTACTATTACTAGATATTGATGTTAGAAATGATGAAACTACTAATAAGCAATATTTAAACTTCCAATAAAACTATTATGTTGAAACGCCAAAGCACTCGGTCCAGAAAGTCGATCGGCGATTCCTATAAAGGCAGCTTAAGATATTGCGGCTATCGGACCCTTTGAGACTTCCTACTGACGGAAATTTAATTTAATCGCATTTTCTTCTTTGGTAAACGACCGTCTATGCGCTGGTATTCTTTTTCGAATGGACTTTCTTTTAACTGCACGTTATTAGATGAATCTTGACGTGGGTACATATTTATGTATTTACATATCGCTAATATTTCTTTTAATATTATTTTTTAATTGAAATCTTCTGATGGAATGTCTCATTTTACAAAATTTTTCGTTCTGTTTAAAAATTTGCTACTTTGTATTTAAAATATTTTAAAACAAAATTCAAAATATAAAAATAAATCTAATTTAATTTTCATTTCTAAAGTTACAATCAATGTACAATATATTTTTTACTCTATAAAAGGTCCTAGAAAAGCATGACTCATCATACAAATCTTGTACTTAGTCAATATTTTTTTTCAATAAGAAATTTAATTAAAACTTTCAGATACAAAAAGAATTTTCCATTTAATCAACGCGTAATTTCAAACGGAATATGAAGTTTATAGTTTTTTTCAACCTTTCAACGGGTGCATTTAATAAACTTTTTAAATTGAAATCTATTGAATGACGACCATCAAACGAGGGCGATTGGCTAACGTAAAACACGACAGAAATAGTTTTGCAAACAGAAATCAAAGGCTTTCGTGCCGTTCAAAGCAACAGAAGACCACGGGCAATTATCGTAAAAGGGAACGTTGGGAAATAGCCTTAGTGTTATTGTACCTATTGTCAGCTCTCGTAGGTCAACTGTGAAATAGATTAACGGATTGAATCATGGTGTGTGGGTATATATTGTATGGTTATCCAGACCATGTTGTTATTATAGTTATGGGAAATCGTAATAGATATGGACCGGATAATGACTTTGCCATTGGTCTGGAAGTGATTTTGGTGACTCGGATGACCTGCTTCGCGTGTTACCGAAAATTTAACTTATTATGTTTGTCCATATAGAAACGTATTATAAGTGTTTGCAGTAAAGAAAAATCAATATTTGTTTTTTTAATACAATATAATTAATGCATTCTTATCATTCTGATTTTTATTCTTTAGATGAAGTGGTTTAATTTTATTTTTAATTCTGTGAGAGCCGGTGGGTCTGACAGAACTGTCCCTCCAAGAAATAGACATTATTTTTTCCGATTCATACCTGTAACTGTGTTCCGATGTAGACTATTTCCGCGTTCCTTTCGCCACACGCCACGTCTACGCGTCAAAATTAACAGATTTTTTGTACATTCAGTACGGCTTGATGGACCGGACCAGGCACTCATCGTACATTTTACGACAGTTTGGAATAAAATGAAATTAGACAGATGAAGAAAAATGGAAAATAGTAAAATAAAAGTGAAATACTTAATATTATAATAAAAAACACGTTAAAACTTAATATTATTTAATATACTTTTGCAAATCTTCCAGCGATAGAACTTATGAATCATGGATGCAGTCTCAGAATTATCACCGGAAGTTGACAAAAGTTCCGCCATAAAATCTAGTGAATAAATATAATTTACATTCGAGTCGGAAGTGTTTGTACTGACACCGAACAGATTAAAAGCTCTTAAACAGCTACTCGGCCAAGTTATCGGTAAGCCGACTGCAGCAAAACTTACTCCGTTTCTTGCGAAACATAATAAATCTTGTGCCCTGTCATTGATATTTAGCCGTGTTGCCGGCCGCAAAAAGTAGAGAATAATTTAATATATCTTCTAATATTTGTATAATAAGTTATAAATATGAAAATTATATATAAATGTCATACATAATACCCGTTTCATGGGTCTGAAAATGGAAACAATTTAATAAACATATTTAATAAATATTATTGGTATAGTTCAAGCGGGCGAAGCCGCCCAGTTCGGCTTGTGTAGCCAAGCTCGATATTTTATTAATACAAACATATAATATCAACATAGAACTCTGCATTACAAAAGAATTAGAAACAAACGTCTACTTAAAGCATATGAAGAATAAAAAGTCAATAATTTAGTAAAGTTTTTATTAGGGAAAACTATAAGAATTAAAGCTTGGCCATAAATTGTTCCTCATTAATATTAAAATATTCTGCTTCTTTGGCACTTACTATTTTCCTGTTGTGAAACTCTAAAGCTGCTTCCTTATACAATACTAGTGTTCCACTCGCGGACTCGCCCGCATTGAGGACTTTACATTATTTCAGGTTTTGGTGGAAAAGAGCACAAGATTGTGTTTTTTATGACACCATATTTTATATTAGCTGAGGCACACAGGAGCACAAGCGTGTGACTATAAGCGAGTCAGGTTTTGGGTTCGATTCCCACTCGAGAAAATTATTTTTTTAATATTTTCTTTTCTTCACTCTGGTATCGTGACAGAGCATAGCATTGGGTTCCATCACTACCAACACGCGTTGCCTCTAGAAATCTGAAACCTGAAAGACAGAGTGTCTTAACATTAGGCTCCCTCTCCCTTCCTTGCTACATGCGAGATATATCGTGAAGCTAAAAAAATCTTCATAAATTATTACCTTCCTTTTCTATCACTGTCTTTTACTGATAAAGATTTAAAGTTAACATCAATTTTCAAAGACTTTATAAACTCGTATTACTCACAACGTCCTAGATAAAGATATGTCCTTGTTATTTTGTAGCTAATCACATACATTTTTAAGATTGATATATAAATATTTTATTTTGTACTTGTATCCATGCTTTTTATAATTCTAAAGTGAAAATCCAATGCAGTAGTGTCGAGCAATTTACAAAAAAAAATCATGAAATTATTTATATTATCAAATAATATAATTATGTCGAATGAACCCTATAATTTCAATTTAAAATACAGTACAGTTATATTTATGCCATAGAACATTTTAGGGTTATGTTAATAAAATATTTTTCTTATTTATTTAAAACTGTTTTATTTAAAAATGCAGAACTGACGTAGAACTACGTTGGAACTACTTTCACATTACTTTATTTTTCTCGTTCTAATTATTTTCAAAGATGTTAATTATTTTATTACCAAGTGCTGTTTACAAACTGTTATTTCTATGAAAACGAATAATGTTGATAGACTTCAAATATATTACATGAGGTAAACAACTTATATAAATATTTCGCCGCGCTTTCTCTCGCCCCAAGAGCGAGAGATCTTGAGTGAGAATCGAATCCATAACCTGTCTCGTAAACAGTCACACGCTTGTGCCCCTTATCCACAACTGGCCTATATTGTGATAAAATTGTATTTCTAAAAATGTATTCCCATAAACTTTGACACGTGTAGAGAATATAGTAAGTAATTTTTCCAAAGCTTTAGCAACAGAATGAAGTAAAAAAAAAAATAAGAGACGTTTTATACATTCTAAGGAAGCAAAATGTCAATAGCGAATATTGAGTAACTGAAGTTATTTAATATAATGTTAAAAGGTTCCATTGAAAGTTTTTAAGACTGCTATTATTTATTCAGGCGGAGTAAGTTTAATTAAAAGGCGCTCATTGTAGTCATTGAAGACCAAAATCAAGTATTTTAATTAATACAATCCTCGTCGTGTTCGTTTCAATTAATTTGAAGGTGGATTTGGCCTTTTTTCAACCGGATTACATAATTAAGGTAAGATTGTGACAGTAATACAAGAGGACTTATATTCATCATAGTCTTACACTTGGATTTAAATTTTTAGTATAGGGATATAATTATTTGCGCCAACGTGGTGCAGTGGGTACACGTTTGACTGTAAAACGATGGTAGTGGGTTCCATCATTCAGGTGTATATACCGTGCTATTACAATACAAACAAACTCCCGTAAGTATTTTGCGTAAACTTGATGTAAGATAGATTCCCCTTATAATGGAAGTGCCTGCTAGGAAATAAGAAAAGAGCTATTGTCTAATAAAGGAATGAGAAACCCCTTGGTAACAATATACGCGATCGGGGTCAGACTGATTTGTGGTTTGTCGAGGAAATTATAGGATAGTCGACCTCCTTGTAAACTACATCCATAACTAGGCTACGATATGCACCAGCAGGAAGCTGTTCTCAATATAAAAATAGTTATTTATTGAATAAGTGCTTCATAGATCATTTTTATTCATAACGTTAGTAAGGAATAATAGTGAAGTAACGAAGTATTCACTCATATAATATAGACTTTAATAAGCCATGAGGGTTATATCTCGTAGCTAGAGCGATACCTCTATAACTGGAGGTTATAGTATTATTTCGTATAAAGACAGATTGAACTTGCTGATATTATAATATGCACATATTAATTACTTTACATTGCATCTAAACAAAAAACTTAAACTATAGTTTTATCTGACCATGTGAACGAACACATTTTTTTTTAATTAATTGTTGCCTAGTACGAATTTTAACTTATGACCGTCGCGTTATATATCTGACTCTACTATACTTACTCTACTATATCCATATGCTCTACTCAAGACTCTACTATTAACATATAAATGTCAATACAATATAAATATGCAATATACCTAGAATACAGTTGTTTAAGAGGACTATATTTTTTACATTTTTTCGCACCTAGGAATATAAAAAGGGGAAAATTTCGTTCTCGCACGCACTTGACCGATTTTATTACATCTTCAAACGAATACTTTTTTGAGATGCATCTCATAATGGCCTGAATATTTGACGAAGAGATTTCTTTCACATTTTACTTTGATGTCACTCTTCACACCTCTCATTTTGAGCCTATCTTCAGATTCTAGAGTATTCGATGTTATAAGTGAGTATTTCGAGTGTCACCGAAATACAAAAAAAAAGATAAATTTTGTCCTTTTGTTTATATATTTTATAAAATAATGACAGTTTTTAATAATTATAGAAAACTCATTATTTTTAAACTTCTTAACTAATGCTATACACAAAAAACAACAGCAACCGGTTAACCTGGTAACATTTTAACTTGACTGTTCTAATACATAGAAAAATGAACAGACAGATAAATAAAAGACTCGATTAAAGAGGCAGTGGCTGAATTAGAATTTCGAAGTGTATTAGTGTATAAAAATACCTATACCTATAATATATCATATATTTTAAATTGCTTGTATATTAATAAAAAATAAAATTTCACACGCACATTTTAATTTAAAGTGTTTCTTATAAATAAAAGTTAAAATTCTCTCTGTAGTTTGTAGTTACCCACAATTTAAATATTTTAATTTGATTAAAAATAAAGATTGTAATGGAACGGATAAGTCTTGCAATAATAATCTCTCGTGATTTTCTATTTATCCCACAGTACATTAACTTCTAATTTCCTTCGTCCTAAAACGTAAACTCCGGAACAACCCGAAAAAATCTTTAAGGAATTCTCAAAACTTTTTCATACCATTAAGCGAAGTCATTTCAGGAAAGTGAAAAGACTGACACCGAGTTGCCCCTTCCATTAACAAAGCAAAAATAGCTCAGAGGCAAGTCAAGATAAATCAAGCTGGAAAAGTATCGAACTTCTCAGTTTATAGTCATATATTATTTATGTGATCTGGCTATACGTCTTCCTCAAGAACTTATTATTGAAAAAAAAAAAGGTACAGGTAATAGTTATTTTATGAGATTTTTTTATTACATTCAATGTCATCAGAATTTTCATTAAATATTTCTAAATAAGGAAGGTATGTTATAAAAAAATTGTACACGCGTACTTGGAGCGTAATTTTAGTATTGTATAAAATATTTTTGTTTTATAGCGAATTTGCTATTTTTTTTGATCTCAAGTTATATTAAAAAGGAGTTATAGGCTAATCTCACTCGATGAAAAGAAACCCAAAATGGAATTATACTAGGAAGGGGCCCTTAATACAAGACCATTGAAGGTTATATGAATTTGCCAAAATAATTTCGTTGAGAGAAATTTGAGAGGTAACCTCTGGGTTTTCGTAACTCTTTTCGTAATTTAAGGATATATTTATTCATAATACACCAGGGTAAGGTTTAATATAAGAACTTCTTGTCGGAGAGCTTGTTCTCGTTGATATGACTGCACTGAATAATATTAATATGGAAGATTTTCAGCGTAACTGCTATTATTTTTTTTTATTATGTCGTAGAGATTGAGATTAACAGTACTAGTAACGCAAAAAAAACGGTCAAGTGCGAGTAAGTCGCTTTTTTTTCCGAACGTGTATATCGATTTGGCCTTGCAGCGTCACCGGTTATTGTGGCAAGAGGAACTCTGAACTTAGGTTGGTCACCTTTTTATGGATAGGCCACAAAATAGATACTACGAAGTCACAAGGGTGTCTCCTGTGAGACACAGCCCTCTGCTTGTGTACTTCGATTGTAGTGGAATTTGTAGTAGACCTTTTTAAGGGGGAACGCGTAATTGCAAGCTTTTACTATTGACATATTCAGATGACAGTAAACATAGACCACCACCAGGGGGCGCTTGTGGCTATACGCAAGAATTTATTTTGCATGGTCTAGAATTGAAGGAGCTCCGTATGTGTAAACTTTTACTGTACCGTATAAAATAAGAGAGAACTTTCAAGACATCAGTAACATACTTAAGACATTATTTAAAATTTGAATTCATCACGAGGGACGTTGTATACCTAAGCAACATTTCCCGTGGTGAACTTCAACTGACCTAAATAATTTCTTTAGTCCTAGTTAGTATATTACTATAGTCAAAGTATATGGATCCCAAGTCCGCATTTTACTTAACTCTGTATCATAATAATTTACGTGTAGCGGTATAAACTTTCGACTTACATGCAGGCCACTTACTCAGTTACTCTTAGTACATATCACGTAATATAAAGTTACGTCGTAAACCCAGACGTAAAACCCATAGCTTCATCAAGTTTTCGTAACCAAGATTCATTCTCGTCACGTCCCTAGTCACTTGCAGAGTTTTCGACCAATCGCAACCAATGTCTGGAACAGGATTATGTTTAAATAGCCTTTTTATCTTTATTTATTATTTAATAAAATAAAAAGAGTTGAACATGTCCATAGATTTTATAAATTGTTAAACAATGTATTAATTTTGTATAATTTTTTTTTGCTGAAAGTAATTCGAACCATTCACATGACTTTAACAATCAGTACATAATCACAAGTATATAATTTCATACAAAGAATAAAAAAGGTTAAGTGCGAGTCGGAATCGAATACCAAAGAGTCCGTACCAGTTTCAGGATTGTAGGTCAACGTGATGTGTAACTTATAAAAGATGGTAAACTTAAATTTGCGGGCATATGCACTCATATAAAGTACAAATGTATGTTTCTAATATTCTAATCTCTATGAAATATGTGTAAATTTTTACATTTCGAATTGTATTTATTTATCGAAAACGAGCCCAGAATTTTGTAATAAATTAAAAACATTTTTCACTTTATAATATAGAAAAATTTTAAAATAAAAGGCTGTACAATGAACGTACACCCGTACACATAAATTTTGTTATATCTTCGACATTTATAATTTTAAAGTTAGCAATATATTATATATTTAAAGTTAGCAATATATTAATATTAATACTAGTAAGAGATCAGGCATTAATTAAGCTTAACTAAAATCTCACAGCACACATTTGTAACTTTAATACAAATACCATTGTTTACCAAGGACGATTTAGAATATACAACCTGTATATAACATAGAGTTTGAGGTTGAGAACATTTATAAATAAATAAAACTACATTATTGAATAAGCGATCAGTAATCATTGGGTACGGAAGCCTCAGTGGACGAGTCCGACTCTTACTTAACCTATTATTTTTGGTATTAATTATTTATTATTTATTTTTAATCTTATTCGTATATTGTTAACAGACAGAAGTCAAGGGTTTACGCGTTATCAAACTTAATTAAGGTTGATATAAATTGAAAGCTCTTTAAAAGTTATTAAATTTAATATATTATTACAGGTTTAGTCAATATATCTAATTCAAAGAATCTTTCTAGTAGACATGAAAAAAGTATAAAATTAACTCTTCTCTTCATAGTGTACTAGTAATTTGTGCTTGGTTCGTTTAAGTTATACTCTCCCTTATAATGAGGTCGTAAGTAAATCAATAAATAAATAAATATATGTATTTATTTTATAAATCATGCAGTAAAGGTTAATTAGTAGCTGATATAATAATAAATTTTCCGCGTCGGTTACTAACTATCAAGCAAACACAACTCTGCATACGTAAAACTTTAAACTAAAGTTAGTTATTATAAAATAACTAGAATATATAATAATACTTGAATGAGCTTTAGTCCGCAACTTCATTTACGTGGAGTGTATAACCTAAAATCCATACATGTAATATGTTCCAGTGAGTTCGGAGAGTGATCGTTCAGTCGTGGTCGTCCAATATGACTGGTTGTCGGTTCGATCCCCATTTGTGGATAGGATATTTATTTTTTACATTTCTTCGCTGTGGCTCAGAAGTGGAGTATCGAGACTCCAATGCCAATACCCCCAGAATTCGACGGAAAATAGAGAATGGATGTGTCTTACAACTAGGTACCCTCTGCCTACCCTGTTTTGTTACCCTAATATCTACTCACTACTTCTACTTTCTACGAGATATCTCTACACAAGATTTCCTCTGACTAAGTGGGATACAACATGAAGCTAATTTTGACTTGTATGATAATAAAGTTAACAAATAAGATTTGTAAACTACAAACCCATTTAATCTTAAAGGGGTAAACTAATAACATTAGATTAGCCACGTCGCATAAGATAAATTAACTATATAAATTCTAATAAGATGTGTGTGACTATAACGACCTGGAGTATAGCACGTTAGAGCGTAAAAGCGAACAAACAGTCTTTAAAATTTACTTTATTGTTCTCATAACGCATGCGGGTTTAATGAAAAGATAATGTAATGTACGGAACCGACACTAATTGTATACAAGTTATATGAGAAATTAACTGATTTAATCAACTTCACACTATATCTCGCACATACCAGGGTAGGCGGAGGGAACATAGTGTTAAAACACTCCGTTCCCCACTTTCTGCCGAATTCTGGAGGCATTGCGTGTTGAGTGGCAGAATCCAATTTGCCTCGACACCAGAACGAAGAAATGGAAATATATACTTAAATAAATATTTAATTTCCTCGAGAGGGGATCGAACCCACAATCGTCGCGTTACAGTCACACCCTTGTGCCGCTGCGCCACGACGGCCACGGAGGAGTACAAGTCAGGGCCGAAGCCGTTGTATTGAGTTCCACAACTCAACACGCAATGCCTCCAGAAATTAGCGGAAAATGGGGAACGGAGTGTCTTAACACGACGTTTCCTCTGCCTACTCTGCTGTGCGCCACTATTGTCGCGTCAACAATCACACGTTTGTGTGACTGTGTGCAACGACGACCTCATTATTTCGAAATTTAAAGCAGTTATCAATTTTTAAATAATGAATTCATAGTGAAAGCTTCGCTATTTTGATATACTACCAGCGTACCATTAGAAAACAGACTGTAAAATACTTGATATAGAACTATGTAAAATTTGAAACATATTTAATAAACCACCTCGTTCTAATTAAAAGCTGGTTTCTATATTATGAGCTTCATGCTATATGAAAACAATTGTTGTTTTATTTAGGTCACTTGAATTCATTTCCATTGTTGTGAAGCTTAATAGTGACGCGTCGTTATATGTTTATGCTCTACTTAAAATGTAACGGTATAAAGAAATGTTAATTAATGTTTTAGAATTTTTGATTATTATTATTAATATAAGTTCGTCTGCTTGACATATATGCGCACTATACATGTTGACTGTTAGCGTTTGCTTGCGGCTTCGCCCGCACATAACAGGGCAGGCAAAGAGAACGTGGGAACATTTATATTTAGTATTAGGACTCTTCATTTCTTCGCTTTCCAATTTCCACTGTCCACCGAATTCTAGAGGTGCATGTCGAGGAAATTTATTTCTCTTTCTAAATATAATAATGACTATGTTACTACATTGTAATAGCTGTTGAACAATCTGTAGTATAAAAGTTATCAGCGGGAGTGTACTGGGGAACCTTTTGGCCTTGTACCTACCGCCGAATTTCAGAACTATATAAAATGTCACAGACTCAAATATCAACCTCATCACATATATACCTAGCACTCTACTACTGTGTGGTTCCATAGGATCTTCCTTGAACGCGCCATACGGGTACCTTCAATAAACGAGGTTATTTCCTGAAAGACCTGAAAGGCCGCAAACGCAGCTGTAACCACTCTGGTGTTGCATGGAGTCGTGGTTAACACCAGGTGACCCGTGCATTCGTTTGCCATGTCCTTTCCATAAAGAAAGCAATCAAAAATGTAACACTAATATAAAAATACAATCGTCGGATCAATCTAAGTTTGTGACCGAAATAGGCCCAAGTAATTCGATGTTATTTCCTCATTACGGCCCCCTCGAAGTTCGAGGTTGGATTAAAAACTCCCAAAGGATCCACACCCGCGCAATTACCTCCACTAGGTTAAAGAGCCGGTCTCGACTTGCTAATTAACTCATATTAGTATCTACATGTTTTCGACTTTTAATATTTTGGTATTAAATATTTTTAATTAATATGTATCTATTGCACGGTACTTAAAAGTTATATCTGTTCATTATATATGTCTGTCGCAAAGTATATTTTTTAGCTCCACGTTATATTCTGCACTTAGCAGAGAAGACAGAAAGAACCTGGGAACCTTGTGTTAATTTGTATACATTTTTTAAATCATTTATACAAACAAGCAGAATAAGCTAGTAATGAGATAGGTACGTACAAAGATTAATTCGTGTAGGTAACTAGCGGACAACTTTGGTAATTAATTCTGGCAACCCAGGACCCGTCTCAATGGATGTCTTGGATACATATCAGAATGGATCCACTTAACTAATCGCAACTTACAAACAATATGTTTCAGCTAACTTGTCTGATTTGACATTATATGTAGGTGTATAGTGTACTTGTTAGTCTGTAATTCGAGAATTTAATATAATTATAACTTATATATTATACTGAGTGGTGGAATTCACTACCGCGCTTTCATTTGATAGTAATATAAAGAAAATAATTCGTTTTCCCGAGTCGGAATCAAGCCCACAATTGTCGTATGACTAAAGACGTTGTACCGCTGCGCCTCGGGGCGGCCTCTAAAGCAGCAGTTGATAATTATATAAATAGAGATGTAAGAAAAATTTCATTCATATTAAATGTAATTTAAATGATTTTTTTTCTCTATTTCACCTTCGTTTCTTTCGTCTTCTACGTCTATATTCTATATTTTTTTATATCAACAAATTGACAAGCTTTGTAAAGTAGAGCTTTGAAAATAAACAAATTGAGAAAGTTCTGTTCTTGACAGTGAATAAACAATAACTACATTATAAAAGTGTACTACATTTATATTATTATAACGAACCTGAAACGTAGCAATTTAATTTTTAATAAATTAAATAAAGTCCAGCAATTTTTCTTTTTTCTCATCCCAACAGAATTACAAAAGACATTACATGTATAAAATTTATTAAATGACCTATTTTACCCTAATCTGTTCTTGAATATGACTAGGCGACTTAAAAAGTCATTAACGAAGAAAAAGGAAAGTTTTAATAGAATATAGTATTACAAGAATATCTCATCTCTCTTTTAAACGACTGCTGCTATCTGGAGAGTTCGAAGTTTCACTTACCTTAGAAACAAAAGCGATTACCAGAATGCTCTATGAATTTTGTAGGTTGATTGAAGTGCCACTCGCTTACTTTATTGAAGTCTTTAATGACTGTAAAAACAACTAGTTGCGGGTAAATAAAAAGTGTGAAAAAAAATCTATTTCGGATATCGTTCTATAAGTGGCTGGCTATGGCTGTAGACTGCATCCCGCTGCAGACGACGAGTGAGCCGTTCACACGCTACGTTAAGCGTATTGTGCTCAGTACTAACTTCAATATGCTCTCACACATTGTCTTATAGTTTGATAGCTGATAGGTAGAAACTGAAAATAATTTTACATTCGCAATGTACACCCAGGGTTGACATAAGACGAAACTATTGTATGATAATAAACAGCCATAAGATATACTCTAAGACTTATAATCCATCGAAAAAATATATATTTCTTACTTTTTTTATACTCATATACGTGATACTGAAAATATTATATTCCTCCACAATTTGCCTGCAAAGCGCATTCATTATTCATTTCCTTTGCGCAATTCACTGCATGTTCAATCTAATTTTAGTAGAATTTTATTTTTATAAGTAATTATGATTTTTTATCTCGACTCCTTTTATAATTTCATCCAATTTCTGCACGTTAGTAATATTTATTGCAATAGCAAAATACCTAAACTTAAAGATAATTGTAGTGATCGAGTTTATCACATTTCAAATGTTACATATACTATAGAGTAGTAGTGATTTTTACTTTGTGTATATTCTATCTAGATAATAAAACAGTAATAAAAATGTGGCATGTGTCAACATGTTGTTTTATATTTTATTTTTACAAAAAATATTTAGAATGATGAGAGAATTGTAATAGAATGCAAGTGAATATAATATTTAAAAAATGTATGTGTGTATTTGTTGTTTATAAAAAAACTTATGTTACTTTCACGCTGTATCCCGCATGCACACAGCAGGATAGGCAGAGGGAACCTGATCTTAAAACACTCCGATCCGCACTTTCTGCCGAATTCTGAATGCCTTCCGTGTTGGGTAGCAGAACTCAACGCTACGCTTTTCCTCGACACCAGCGCGAAGAAAAGATTTTGGTTCTAAATTTCAATATTAAAGTATAGTAAATGTATGTAAATAGTATGCAAAGAGCTTTAAAGTTCGCTCAATAGAAGTTGCGGGCAGCCACTATTTATAAGATAAATATATCTTACAATAGTATAAAAATAAAAATACAAAGTAAATTTAAACAGCAATTCAAATCCAAATACGGCAAGCAAAGCAGATGTGGATGAAGATGAAAAAAGTTTGAGATTGGGAATTCGGGATGATTACAGTACATCGAATGGAGCTGCGGCGGTTTTTATGAAGTCCCCTTTGTGCTGATTCCGAATGGTTTCTTCAAAAGTTTACTGTTACAGAGGATTGTTACAGAAAAAGTTTAATTTCCACCTAATCTTCTAATTTCTGTACTTTTGTAATAGAATACTTGGTTAATATTTTGCGATGTTTCATTTTTGTGTCGAAATTTATATTACGATATTGTGGCGTATAATATTGTCACTGGTATAATATGTCATTAGAACTGTATGTAGACTTAATAGGTACAATATAAAATATTCGTATATTATTTTATATTATGATTTTTTACTTTTACTGGTGCCCGTGTAATGTAATGGGATAATTTCCATAAGTATTAAACTTAGCTTAGGAATTATAAATGATTAAGTAAGGAATGGAACAATGCATGACGTTGAATAATTACACTTTTAAATTTTCATTAAATTATAATTATATATTTCATATATACGAAGATATATATATAAATTAATAACTTTATAAACTTTTATGAAAGCAATCCATGTCCGACAATTAAAATCGGAGACAATTACAATTTTCGATCACCCAATTTGCATATTACAAATTGAATAATTTCACAGTTTTTATTCATTTAAAGCGAGCCACAATTACCTGTATTCATTTGGGTGGCGAAGCCCTGATAAATGCAAGCTCAACTAAATGTATAGGACGCTGTCAAATTTCACGCACTGAAGCCAGCGCTCTAAGCTTGTCTCCTATTTGACCCTATTTGATGTACAGTGACTGACAGAAAGTGCTTAATTTTTTTTTCTTGCTCCAAATCATAATTATTAAAAACATCGATTATAATAATTGTAATTTTTAACACGTAGCATATTACTCCAAAAAATGAATATGACGTTATGATTTTTAGCAAATGAATTAACTTAATTATACTACCAAACCTACTACTACCTAATAACTTAATAATAAGCTTAATTTTTATTTAAATTAGACAATTTAAGACATGTGATTTTTTCATGAATAGCATTGTCATAACTGGACCAAGTTACGGGAAGGACCACCTTTCTAATTACAAAAAACAATTAAAATCACCCAGTCCAAAGTGGTCAGTGATTGAACGTTACATATTAAAAAAAATTACATATTATATAATAATTAATAATATATTAAAAAATATTATAATCTAAGTTCCATGCGACTGTACTCAGTGCATATCACTAGACATGGTTATTGGTGCGAGGTGTTGTTTTATCTTTACCGTACACTTGTGATAACGTGCTTGCCAGACCAAGTTAATGAGAGCCGACGTGTGGCCCTCGACGAGAATAGATATAGAGAATCGATAGAAAAAATCTCTTGCAATTTTTCTATAAAGACATAAAAAAACATCTAATGAAGAAACGAATATAAATTAAAATAAATATTGATTTTCCTCAAGTGGGAGTTATGAAGGTATAATTTATCTTAATAACTTACGCTGTATCACCTGGATATTGGATTTGGAAGCAACATAAATATAATCTCTCTGTTTTTTTTAATACACTATTCTACTATGTAAGGCGAGTCACTGACACGAAATAAGTGAACATAGTAGAAGATGCTAAATATGTCGAGTTTGTATGCATAATGTAACACTTGACTTATGTAAAGTTGACTTTTTTTTTTGAGGGAGAGGTCGTTCGGCTCATTATGAGGCACGAAGGCTAAGGAAATCCGGTCAAAAGGTACCTTAATTTGCATGAAATTAACGTTTTAACGCTTTTCAAATATATTTCATGAAACGTATATTTTTGTAAAATATACGTTTTCATTTATTTTGTGGGTTCATTTATATTTAAAATCCTTTACATATTATATCTGTCTTACGATAGTATTTTAAGAATAAGAATAAGTTAATCGATAATTAATGTATCGGTACCACGACTCACGGGTTAAAAAGAAAATATAATGAAAATCTACTTTTTGCGTTTCCTTTATATCCATTTTGCCGTTACCGAGCATACAAAAACATATTTATAGACAAAAATCAAAATAAAAACACAGCAAAAATATTTACAAAGAAATTATAGTTACAATTGCCAACAATTTCGAGTCCAACGATACGACGCGTGAGGCTGCGGTTTCAATATCTGCTGTAAATTAAAACGGGCGGCGATACAGCTTTGTTCGACGTCGTATTTATAATTTCACTAGTGTTCGTGCTATAATATATCACTTTAACGCTTTTACCGCACGGTCTGCACGGTTGAAGCACTAGATCCTGGTCGTGCTAGAGAGTGTGGCAGTTTGCCATCGCGATTCGTGGGTGACTAAAATATTAATTTTCTAAATTGGTTCAGACTTTAGATGCTCAGGTTTTGACACTATTTTGTAGCGTTTTTGATTGTGGATTACTTTATTAATTGATTTAGTTGTGTTACATATATCTTTTACGTAGAAATAAAATAAATCAAGAATTCATTAATATGGGAATAAATTTTTGAACCTTCATATAAGTATGACTTTTGAACTGAACCACGGAAGGATTTCTCTCTGCTCTCCATTAAGAACAGATGAATCGAAATACATTATTTATTTAAATTTTTTCATTTTATTATCTATAAATTTCGTTTCTTTACGTGTTGAGTGGCCTAACTCAAATACAAACTAAATTTAAACATGGTCAACATAAAGTTAAATAATAAAGTTGTGACACTAATGTCGGAACAGAACCGTTTCTTCAATCCAACTTTAGTCGAGTAATTCTATGTTATTTTCTCATTAATGTAATTTCGAATTTCGAGTTTATATTAAAAACTTTGTTGAATTTACACACGTGCAATTAACTTTTGTAGAATAAATTCTTTAACTTATATGAAATATTTCTTCGGTCTTATTGGTAACTGGTATTTATTTACCAGTAAACAAATAGACGATATACACTTCTTAACATTAATATTTACATACTATTTATCTTTAATTCCTGACTTCTACATGCAGTTACGTAATACAACTATGTTACCTATATTGTGTGTACATGAGTTAATTATCATGAATATCTAAACAATATGTTTAGGTTAAATTTTTTTAACAAGCAAAAAAAGAAGAGAGTTTTATCTCAATGGTGGATGTTCCTTAAGATGCCAAAGATATAAGAAAATAAAGTTAATGTTTCTATACATTATTATTACTTTAGATAATGAGAAAGAAAAAAATACGTAGCTATATTATTATCTGCTAAATAAAAAGTAAATTGATAAATTTCATCATAGTTAACATAACTTTATTGTAGTGACCACCATAGGAAGATACGAACGGAACGGCCACCCAAACATCAAATCTTCATGGCTTATGCTTATAAACAAATTCTATAAAATCAGATTCACGCTGTATCCTGCATACACCAGTCTAGGCAGAGGGAACCTAGTGTTAAGACATTTCGTTCACTACTTTCCGTCAAATTCTGAAGGCATTGCATGTTGAGTGGCGGAACTCAACTCCGCGCTTTGCCTTGACACCAGAGCGAAGAATTGAAAATATAAATTTAAATAAAAATTTAATCTTCTCGGGTGGGGGATCTAACCGTCACGACTGGCCTCATATAAGTAAATAAAATAAGAAATTCGTACAAACTGATCAGATAATTCTAAATGAGAATACTGGATGACATTGAATATTTTTAAAAATATATTCTGCAACTCTTTGTAACCAAAATTCAAAACTAATAGTTATTAGGGATCTGCAAAGCTAAAAGCATTCCATTTGCCAGCGGAGAGCATTCATTTCTCTCAGTCAGTCAGTGAATGCTCAATCTCATTGTTACGCCATTATTATACAGGAAAAGCAGGGAGGGCTGTGACGTTATATGTATAATAAAATCACGTTAATCTGAATTTTACGTCCAAATCTTAAAAAAGGTTTTAATATGAACACGTAAGAACTTGTATATAATCTGTATTAGAAAAGGAGTATTTTATTTATTTAGAGTATGTTTAAATTGTATTTCCAAAAGGATTTTACCGAATCGTAAAACAAGTAGAGTGTAAATTACTATCATTTATGACACAT